>JAFEUB010001542.1:97500-265000 GCA_024529925.1 Ophthalmolycus amberensis | reverse complement strand
GATATCTGAGTGCAGACGACGAGGCTCATAATCTGATAGCGCCGTCTGTTCGCCTGCTTTCTAAATGAACCGTGATATGATGAGAACACTGATGCACCTCTCCTGTTTCAGGAAGCAGAACTAATGGCATTCATGTGACCTTGTTAAGAGGCTCCCTATTGATGGCAGACACACACGTATATATAAATATATACATATACCGGTACATATATATATATATATATATATATATATATAACGATGACACGTGGAAGGTAATAATAGGTACATCGTCTTCAAATAGTCCCCCAGAAGAGCTGAGAGGGGAAAAACCTTCAGAATAAACTCACATTCATCTGCATTTCAGAGATGCTGGGCTGGGGAAAAAAAAACAACACAAGGGAACGAGTCAATAATTCATGAGTTACCAACTCCACTGCTCTTCAGAGCTCCCATCTCGCAGACTTGAACCATACGATGGGTTGCACCACGTTACATACGTGGTGCATTATAGTTCTCAATGTAACAGTATTCACTTCTATGATCGGAGCAACTGTGAAACAAAAACACAGGAAGTGAGTGGGCGTCCATTCTTATGCAACCTAAGAACTCAGCTGTACATCGACCACAAATTAATGTCACAGTTTAACGTTAACCATCACAGTGTAAATAAAGTTTTACTGACGATGGTTCTCCTCCAATATTCAGCAGAACATGTGTTTCTAGTCTCTGATCTCTGATAATGTTTCATTGTAAACAACCAATCAGTGTTTAAACCAACAGGAGGAGAGCTAGTAACGTTAGCAGCACCGCTAACGGCTAACCAACAGGAGGAGAGCTAGTAACGTTAGCAGCACCGCTAACGGCTAACCAACAGGAGGAGAGCTAGTAACGTTAGCAGCACCGCTAACGGCTAACCAACAGGAGGAGAGCTAGTAGCGTTAGCAGCACCGCTAACGGCTAACCAACAGGAGGAGAGCTAGTAACGTTAGCAGCACCGCTAACAGCTAACCAACAGGAGGAGAGCTAGTAACGTTAGCAGCACCGCTAACGGCTAACCAACAGGAGGAGAGCTAGTAACGTTAGCAGCACCGCTAACGGCTAACCAACAGGAGGAGAGCTAGTAACGTTAGCAGCACCGCTAACGGCTAACCAACAGGAGGAGAGCTAGTAGCGTTAGCAGCACCGCTAACGGCTAACCAACAGGAGGAGAGCTAGTAACGTTAGCAGCACCGCTAACGGCTAACCAACAGGAGGAGAGCTAGTAACGTTAGCAGCACCGCTAACAGCTAACCAACAGGAGGAGAGCTAGTAACGTTAGCAGCACCGCTAACGGCTAGCCAACAGGAGGAGAGCTAGTAACGTTAGCAGCACCGCTGACGGCTAGCCAACAGGAGGAGAGCTAGTAACGTTAGAAGCACCGCTAACGGCTAACCAACAGGAGGAGAGCTTGTAACGTTAGCAGCACCGCTAACGGCTAACCAACAGGAGGAGAGCTAGTAACGTTAGCAGCACCGCTAACGGCTAACCAACAGGAGGAGAGCTAGTAACGTTAGCAGCACCGCTAACGGCTAACCAACAGGAGGAGAGCTAGTAACGTTAGCAGCACCGCTAACCAACAGGAGGTTCACTTCAGTTACATTATGATGCCTTCAGGCTCTGCTCAGTGAACATGAGTACTGGCTGAAGGTACATTATAACGTTATCAAGATGTGTTCATCATATGTAATCTGTAAAATGCAGTTTTGGTGATGAACTTGAATAAATCCAGTAGTTTGAAGGAGATGTTTTCACATGAATATAAAATAGATATTAGAGATGAATTATGATGTTTAACTTCATAACACGAGCTCTACGCACATTATTATACATCAGTAACAATAATTATGAAGAGATTAGTTTATCAGTAAAATACAATCTCTTTATTTCCTCATTATTTGAATTGTTTTTATGGATATAAATACTATATATGAATATAACAAAGTAAAAATAAAAACTTGGAATTTTAGATGCTTTAAAGTTACTTCAGAGCGGTCTGGATCCTTGTAGGCCAGCTGCTATAATCAAACAACAAAGGGATCTGTATCTGATAATATGGATCAGTGATGATCAGTAATTAGTATCAGCGCGAAAAACGTGATTGTGGATCTTTAAAAGTTATATTTGCTCCCTTTTTTCTTTTCTTTTGATCTGATCTGTGACTCAAATCCATGACAGGATCCAAACCATCAGATTTAAGACCACATATCACAGAGTCCGCCTCTAGATCTCCAACACTTAAACACTGCATCGGTTCATCTGTGAAAAACACTGCAGTGCAGATTCAGTCCCAATTTTAGCTGCTTTAAAAGCGCTACGAGGCAGACTTTGTTCAGTGTTATGAAACATCTACTCAAGTGGGGGTTTAAGAGCAGAGGACTCAAACAGAGAACTTTAATTATTAAACCAAACTTCCATTCCACTAAGAAGACGCTGGGAGGCTTTCAAAGAACTTTCACTTCTCTAACTGATGACAAGACGGAGGAATAAAAACCTGCAGCTGGAGAAATTAACCTTAAAATGAAGTAAAACTTACAAAGTAGAAGTAGAAGTAAAAGGAGCGACCCCTCACTGGCTTCCCACCAACAAACATGGAGAATCCAGTCAACAGTAAATGTACAACATGTACCCGTCACTAGCTTTTAAACATTTCACCAGACATTAAGTTAGAACACTAACTTAGTAGTCTGGACTTTATGTGATATATTTTTTTAAAGAATGTGTTGTCAAGAGAAATATTCGGAGCGAATCCTTTTTTTATCGATTATCGACAAACAGCTGGATCTGTTGTTGGACACCATAGTTTTAATTTAAACAATGCAATACATTTATATCTTAAAAATGGAGTAAAAATAAATGTTGCCTTAAATCAGTTGATAAAAAAGCCCAAAACTTTGCTTAGCGCTTTAAAAGGTACTCAAAGGAACTTTACGTGGTAAAAAAAGAAACAATAAAAGCAATAACAATAGTATTGAGTGTGTTTAATTAGCTAGCTAGCCAACATAAAAACATTTGATTCTTTTACATCTGACCTTTAATTAATCTAACACACATTTCAGCTGAAATCAAATCTAGAGACATTTATATCGATATTTGGGTGGTATGACAATATACAGTATATTGTCATATAATGTTTCATAATATATATATTATATATATATATTTATGTCAGTCCAAATATGGTAACTTCCGTTCATTGTCTGCAAAAAAACAACGTGATGACAGCCGTAATCCAAGATGGCGACGGCCAAATTGCCAAACTCGAAGCTTCAAAACATCAGTCCACATTTCAAACTAATGAGTGACGTCACGATAGTTACGTCCACTTCTTATAAACAGTCCAAGGGTAATAAGCACAATACTGAAAAAGTATTCAGGTTGAATACCCAGTCCTGGTCGAATCAATATTTTTTAACATCCCAAGTAAAAACCCAAGTAAGTAAAAATATCGCAAAAAACTGTCTACTCTCTATTTTACATGTTAGGAAACAATCGAACAGCAGATACGGGACACACTTGATGTTGGTCAGGAAATTTACTGGGTCGACCACTTTAGACAGAAAGAAAGAGTTAATCAGTGTCCGTGTCGAGGCCGAGCACTCATGGCTGATATGAAAGAGGCTGTGGCTTCCCTGAGGGAGTGTGTTCTGGGCCATCGTCTGCTGTGTCTATTCAGCAAACCACAGCACACTTCCTCTGACACACACACACACACACGCTCACACACACACACACACTCATGACGTCTGTCTGGGTGAAAGACGTGGAAAGACTTTCAGATTAAATGTATAGTAGTGAGAGAAAATTGAAAAGTGCTGTGAGATTTCCCCCAGATTTCAGAAATATGGACAGAAATAGGTTTTAATAATGTGTTAAAGCTGCATTCTCTCTAGTGTCCACCAGGGGGCGACTCCTCTGGTTGTATAGAAGTCTATGAGAAAATGACTCTACTCCTCTCTTGATTTATTACCTCAGTAAACATTGTAAACATGAGTTTATGTCTCAATCTCTAGTTTCAAGTCTTCTTCAATACAGCATGATGTTCATTTAGTACATTATGGTCCATTTAGAGTCACACAGACCATAAAGCAGGGGATGCTTTAGGGCGGGGCTACACAGTGATTGACAGGTCTCTACCAGAGACGTATACGGCGTCTCTACGTCACTCCTCCTCAGTCCATATATGGTCACGTCCTGTTCAACGATGGCCGTAATCCAAGATGGCGACGGTGAAATCACCGAACTCAAGGCTTCAAAACATCAGTCCACAAACCAATGTGTGATGTCACGATGACTACTTCCACTTCATATATACAGTAGCTGCAGCGTTCATAAAGTTGAAAACTTTTTAACTCGGCACGTCTACATTGACGGGATTTGGGGGCGCAAAAAAAACGCGACGTGTGATGGGACCCCTGGTAGAGACCTGTCAATCACAAGGTAGACCCGCCCTAAAGCAACACACCAATAATTGCCTTAAACCAACATGATAAAGTGCTGCTCTCCTGGTTGGTGAAATCCAGTGTACAGTAGTGTTTACAGGGAGAGACTGAGGCCGACGGGACGGATGTGAACTAACAGATCTGGGCCAAGTCAAAGACAGTCTCTCCATTCATTAACATCAGAGGACACAGGGTGAGCCATATGACACACACACACACACACACACACAGTCATAGTCATGACTTCATGACTACAGTTTTCGGAACATGACAGCTCCTCAAGAAAACGACTACAACACCACTTTAAATATGACTTACATACTTACACATAAACATGAGAAAGAAAATCAATGGTTTCATCTTCATTAACCGTTCCAGTTGAAACCAAGTAAAAACAGTGAAAACAGTGAAAAAAGGGGAAAATGTTATACTGTTTTTAATGTGTTTGATTTAATGTGTTTTGACTGTATTATACTCTTTAGTTGGTTGTGTGGTTGTTTACAGTGAGCGGCTCCAGTTTAAACCAAGTAAAAAAAGGCAAAATATCGTCTTCTGTAACTCTGTCTCGTGCTAACTACTCTACTTCTTTTTTTTTTACTTTATTCGACTGTATTCTACTCTTTAGTTGTGTGTGGTTGTATTCAGTGAGCACCAGCGAGCTGTGTGGAGCGATGCGTACGACCCCACAGCAGAAACCGTTACTGAACGCTCACACACCGGCCATGTCCGCGTCATGGTCCCCGGATGACCTCCGCACATGCCTGTGATCCTCCACACACACACACACACACACACACACACACACACACACACACACACACACACACACACACCATACTCACACACACACACACTCACACTCACACACACACACACACACACACACACCATACTCACACACACACACACTCACACTCACACACACACACACACACACACATACTCACACACACACACACTCACACTCACACACACATACTCACACACACATACACACACACACACCATACTCACACACACACACACTCACACTCACACACTCACACACACACACACACACACACACACACATACTCACACACACATACATACAACATACTCGCACACACACACACACACACACACACACACACACACACACACACACTCACACACACCATACTCACACACACACACTCACGCTCACACACTCACACTCACACTCACACACTCACACACACACACACACACACACATACTCACACACACATACATACAGCATACTCACACACACACACACACACACACACATTCTCACACACACGGCTACTTACGCCCTCGGTCTTGGGAAGCCCATGGATAACAGCACGTCCAGGTTGGAGCCAGATTTCACCGAACCCGACCGGTTCTGCCGGAGCCTCCGCGGGATGATTTTACTGTACAGGTCTTCTTTGGCAGCCATGGTCGACAGTCCGCGTCCGGCAAGTCCGAGAGCGTCGGCCGGGTCCGCATGAGTGGAGAGAGAGGGAGAGGTGAGGACGACTGAAGCCGAGCGGAGAGCAGCGCTTTGCGGCCAGAGAGGCAGGCAGAGCCCCGCTACTCCGCCCACCGGAGGAAGCAGCGAATCAGATCCGCTCACTGGATGTTTACAGCCGAATACAGGACACACGGTACGGGGGCTAAAGGCTCACAATGTGGGGCTTTATTTTAACCAGTCTGAACTATAGGTGTGTGTGTGTTTTTATTATTGACAAAATACAATATACTAAGAAATCAGGTTAAACATGTGCAGCACATGCAGAACGTTGGGTTGTAAAAAACACACACACACAAATGATAATTAAAAAAAGATAATTACATTACAAAAACTAAACGATTAAAATAGTTATATATATTTATTATTTTTTATATTATTAAAAATATATATATATTATTAAATAATATATATGTATATAATTATATATATATATTTTTTAATATATATATATATAGTAAACAAAATAATATACATACATACAAATAAAAAGTAAAGGACAATTACATGACAAAAACAAATCAGAGGTATTAGAGGAAAAAGCTTCCATAATTTTCCAATCGGGTTTTATTTTTTTGATGTTCAGTAAACAAAGAGTAAAATACAAAGAGAAAGAGAAATGTGTGTAATATGTGTCATAAATGACAAAACACTACAATCTATATACAGTTGCTTTTAATTTGTGTACAAAATTACATTAATTATACAAAGATAATATCTATAGAGCCGTGATACAACAATGCATCACGTATAGAAAATAAATGACTTCATTTTTACATTGTTTTGGTTGATAAATTAAAACACAAAGTCATTCAGATTTCAGTCCTGGTTGATTCACAGTTTGTATTGAAGTCTTTTTGTGTGTATAAAAATGGAGAAAAAACGCAACGCAGCATTTATTTTTCCAGGAATGTCACCACAGTCTTAATACTGCAAACACAACGGTTTGTGTAGCTCCATTTTGTGTGTGTATGCAAAAGGGAGAAAAACTGCAATCCAGCATTTGTTTTCCAGGAATATCCTCCAGTTCATAATACTGCAAATATATAAATACAGCAATACTGTCATCAGTGACCGGTACTCACTCACCATCGTGTTGCCTCCTTCAGCCATAGAATGTGATAAACACACATTATTTAAAAAGAAAGTCAAAAAGAACATAACTGTAATGAATCTCATGTAATCTGGAACAAAGAAATGACATTCATGTGATCAATCTGATCATTTATCACCGAATAGTTTTGAACTCATTCATGGCTTTTCATTGATACTCCTCACAGCTGGTCACTGATCGATGAGACGACGTGGCGCTGTGGATCAGCGTCGGCCGACGGGGTCGTACGGTGTGATGACACAGAAGACGCAGCCGGCCTCCTGGAAGGCCCGTCTCATCTCCACCTGGTGGACCAACAGAACACCGGACCTCAGAACCAACAACCAGGGACGGTCAATCACTGATACAGACAATAGATGAGAGAGGGCGTAACCCGGTCCAATGACACATTATGGAGCGTCGTTGCAAAGGCTTGAGCCACAATGTAAACCCAACTATTTAATCTGATTATATAGTATTCAAGTTGACTTAGTTATTATACCTTTAGTGTTTGATTAGGTAGTTATTATACTTAAGAACATGAGATTCATTACAGTCATGTTCCTCATGTTCTTTTACTTGTCGTTTGTTTCTGGTGCCTCTTGTTGTTGTCGCTCTCTCCACTTTCCGTCTGTAGTATTTGTGATGTCTCCGCTGTGGGATGTATGAAGGATATTCTTATCTTTTTTATCTGAAGCTTAATGTTGTCAAAGCGTTGGGCAATCCCTGACTTGGGTCCTGTTATAGCTTAAATCATATCATAAGATAAAAACGTTTTTGTTTTTCCTAAACGCAGTCACGAAATACGTTTCTGTCAAACCAAAAATCCTAAACGTCATCTTAAACTAAGTAATGGGGTATTTGTATTTAACTGGTTAAACTCATCTATCTGCTTCAAATTCTGCAAAGATGTTCCAGGAAACAGAAGAGAAGACAAGTCATCTGTGTTCATTAAACAGGTGGAAACACATTCTAACTGCTTTCTTCTTCTTCCATGTCAAGAAAATGACTTTTGTTCTCTGGTCATTGAAACGAGAACGTTATTTGTTTTAAGGATGGAAACGTTATGTAAAGATCTGCGATAACCAAAGTATCCGGTGGAGCATCTTTCAGACGATGCAGCACATTGAGCTGCACGGGAAACACAAAGAGATACAAAGAGACGAAGTCCATCTTTCATTTAGAGAACCTTCAATTTAAAATTGAACTAAGAAAGTCAACATGAATACAAACAGAAACGTCAGCTGAAGACAACAAACCAGTCGTACCAGTCTGGCTTCGTCCAGACACAGACCCACCACGGCCCCCCCGCTGCCCGGCAACTTCACCGCCGAGCCAAACTGCAAAAGAGCAACAAGAAGTTCATGAACGCATGAACAGAAGACAGAATACTGGTAGCAGGTAGTGAGACCTTCACAGAGAGAGGTACTTCTCCATAGTCGGTGTATTACTACAGTAGATGGAGTATTTTAAAAGGATCAATATCAGTTTAAGTGTGCGCTACATTTGGAATATTTTCACTGCTTATCTAAGCTCTGTGTAGACCCACCAGACTGTTCTACCTCTCAGGACACAGGAGCTGCTGTTCTACCGCTGCCTCCACCTGCTGGTGTTTGTGTTACTGTTGGACTATTGGTGAATCTGAACTCCCCAAAGTCACACAACAACACAAACAAACACACCTGATGGAGGCAGCGGTTCCCCCACCGACCCTCACCGACACCAACGAACCCCACCGACCCCCACCGACCCCAACGAACCCCACCGACCCTCACCGACCCCAACGACCCCCACCGACCCCCACCGACCCCACCGACCCCAACGAACCCCACCGACCCTCACCGACCCCAACGAACCCCACCGACCCTCACCGACCCCCACCGACCCCAACGACCCCCACCGACCCCACCGAACCCCACCGACCCTCACCGACCCCAACGAACCCCACCGACCCTCACCGACCCCCACCGACCCCAACGACCCTCACCGACCCCAACCGACCCTCACCGACCCCAACGAACCCCACCGACCCTCACCGACCCCAACGACCCCCACCGACCCCAACGAACCCCACCGACCCTCACCGACCCCAACGACCCCCACCGACCCCAACGACCCCCACCGAACCCCACCGACCCCCAACGAACCCCACCGACCCCACCGACCCTCACCGACCCCCACCGACCCCACCGAACCCCACCGACCCCACCGAACCCCACCGACCCCCACCGACCCCACCGACCCCACCGACCCGAGTGTTCTGAGGTGTAAATCACTGGTTCTTCAATGGAGTCTGGTGTCTTTGGTGAGAGCAGAGATGGATTCATCGGCTTCAGTTCCTCTAAACATAGCCTGTAAAGTAAACCAGTGAAAACATTGTGTCTATAGCGTGAACTTAAACTGCCATTGATTGTTTTAAGAGTCTAAATACGTCCACAGCAGCACATTACTTTGCTGTTGTGCTGGAACTCCATCTACTGTAGTAAAACACTGACTACGGAGAAGAACCTCACACAAACGCACTTCAGAAGACTCCGAACTCTCCCTGTAGTACCTACCTGCCTCGCCAGCTGAACCATCGTGAGGTTCCCAGGACCCAGACACTCGTCCGTGTAGACGGACCTGTGGGGAAACGAGGTTACTTCAGCTGCGAGTGAGATACGAGCGCCTCGCATCTACAGGAACAGATGTGGTGTTTACCTCCGCAGCTCAAAGTTCTGGTCCATCAGTTGTGCCAGGCGGCGCCAGTCTTTGTCCTGGAGAGCCGTCCTGAGGGGAGGACATTTTCAAAATCAGGGCTCAAGCTTTAACATCTATTGTTGGCCATCAAACCATCTACTTCCTGGTTCTCAAACCAACCTGGCTTGATCAGTGAGCTCTGCAAAAGTCTTCATGGCCTCGACTACCAGAGGTTCTCCTGCAGAGACACATGAACCAACATGTCTTTATTTGTGTGAGTCCTTAAAGGAACAGAAAGATGGAAACACACACACGGTCGAGCATGACAGGCCTTTCTGACGGGACACTCTCAAAGCTACCAGACTCCGTTCACAAAGAGTGATTCTGCCTCTCAGAACACAGGAGCTGCTCGTCTGCCGCTGCCTCCATCGGGTAGTTCGTTTGAGTTAATGTGTGACTTCAGCTGAAGGCAAACTAACCAAAGTCACACAACAACACCAGCAGACTAACCGACGGAGGCAGCAGCAGACCAGCTGCTCCAGAGTTCAGAGGTTAGGTCACTGTTTCAATCAAAGGCGTCTGGTAGCTTAGTGAGAGCAGATAACGGCTTCAGTTCCCTGTTAGAAACATAGACTGTATAGATGTCTCATGGCAAAGAAATCCTGATGTAGCGTTCACTTAATAAACTGGTATCGATTCTTCTACGTCGACCTTTGTTGAAGTGTCTGAAATACGTTTTGCCGACGTCTTCATCCGCAGCGTCACATCACTTTGCTGCTGTGCCGATCTGTTTCTCCAACTCTGAACTTATCCATCTTACCCACAACCCCCCCCCCCCCCCATCTATCCCTTCACCTGAGGACGCACCACTGAGCCAGCGCTGCCTGATGTTGCTGTGGATGCGTCCGGAGTCACTGGGGTCGCTCAGGTAAGCCAGCCAGAAGGGTGGCAGCCCACTCATGTCCATAGACACATAGCTCCCTATGAACCGGAAACACACACACACACACACACACACACACACACACACACACACACACACACACACACAAGGAATCAAATGTTTATTTGTATGATCTACTCAGCATCTCCAGACTGCAGAGGGCTTCAGTACCGTGGCCCTGCTCCTCCATCAGCTTCTTGCTGAAGTCCATGTAGACTAAACCTTCATAGACCTGCAGGAGTAAAGAGGAAGCGGTTGATCTCTATGGAGGTGTTTGAGTCGTAGGAGAACGTAGAAGAGACGATTGTGACCTGAACAACTCGGTCCTGAAGACCAGCGGTGATGAAAAGCTCCTCGGTCTCCACGTTGAGGATGAAGTTGGCTCGAATCGACTTTGGGAGATCCTGCAGAAGAAAAGATAAATATATGAATCCGTAGATATGTTTTTATGTTTCCGTCTTGATTTAATACAGAGGCCTGTGTATCCTGGATCTACCTTCACAGATATGTATTGGTGTGATATTATGTGTAGTAGATTACAAACAAACAAAAATTACAAACAAACAAAAAAGTTGAAATATTGCAAAAAAGTTTTACGCTCCACTCGCTTAAATCGATAAAAAACAAAAGAAACGAGGAGCTATGACAACATGCAAATGAATGACTGGAAGCATGTGACTTCTTGTTTTATTAAACAATTAATATCACATCAATAATGTCATATCTATTTATTTATTCTGAACTTAATTTGGCGTGCATTCTTTATTCTCGGCGTGTCAATCATCTGTAAATCACTTTGAATTGTATTTGTTTGAAAGGTAATAAATCCATGAATGAAATGAATCCGTACGTCGTCTGTGATGTTGTAGAACTTCATCAGACACTTCAGCGTCGCTGAGACGATGGCGCTGAGAAGAGAAACGCATCGACTCGTAGATGATTACATTCCTGAAAGCTTGAACAGATCAGAGAACAAACAGAAGTCTTTACCTGCTTCCAGCGAGACCCTGCATTCAAAAAACACAAATCATTTCACGGTGACACGACATTCTCTCACTCAACACCGAATCTCCTCCAGAGCACAACTCCAATGTTCCTCACCACTTGACGAGGAATGTTGGTGTCGTACTTCAGTGTGAAGTTCTGCTTCGTCAAAGCGATGCTGCAGAACAAAGACACACGAGGAGTTTAAAAGATAGTGAAAGTGTTTTTAAAGCAAAGCTTTCACTTTCCTTTGAAGCAGAACGGCTTCTTTTCTGTTCTTTTCTGTTCTTTTCTGTTCTTTTCTGTTCTTTGTTTTAAACCTGAGATTTCGTTTCGTGTGGAGTCTTGTTTCTGGTGACCTGACTTTATTTGTAACAAAATAATAAAGAAGAAACACAGGAAGCTGGAATAAATATCATCAACCAGTGAGAGAACACCAGAGGAAGGTTCGGACTGAACGGTCGAGTACAATAAATAATACGCCGATCGATCCGGACTCCACTCAGAAAACAAGCATTTTAACAGTTCACAGACCGGACAAAGACTGAAGTCAGACTCGTGTTCTACAGCTGCAGTAAACCAGCTGACGTGAGTCTTATTAGACTCCTCCTGATGATGTGATGAACCAGACAAGGCGGCGTTTAGTATCCAAGATGTCTGGGATTCATAGAACATGAACAAAGCAGCACCAGAGCTTCTTCAACCCGAGAACATGGAGGCTCTCGTTGTGGCCTCAAAACCTGTCTCACCCTTGTTTGGAGCAGAACTGGTAGAACTTCTTGCAGGTGGCCTGCAGCAGCCTCAGACCTCCCAGGTACCTACAGAGGAGGAGGAGGAGGAGGAGGAGGAAGGTTGAGAAGAAGCCTGACCGTGACCCGGTCCGCAGGACTTTAACTGGTCCGTGTCCTCACCCTTCCTTCCTGCTGATGCAGAACAGATCCTGCAAGCTTCCGAACTCGGTGGGGTCGTTGAGCGGATGAGGAACCAAAACCTGCAGAGTCACAGAACATTCGCGTGACGTTCTGCACAATATCTTCTGAATTAAAAGGATGTTTCAGCTGCTGAGTGTTACCAAAGTCTGGCTCTCCACCAGAGTGACCTCGGCCCAGAAGTTACAGATGGACATGGCGATGGTTTTCCCGTTGAAGCCGTCTGAGGGGTTCCCCATTAGTCCAACCCTGAGAGGAACCAATCAGTCTGTCAGCTTGTGTTTCTAACCACTTCACCTTTGGGTTCAGGTGTTCCTGAGATATCACCCCGGTAACCTGAGCTCCGGTCACACCGAGTACTCTGCGTCGGTGTTTTCTTACCTGGCGAACGATCTGAATGTGATTGGTTTGGCCGGAGTGTCTTGTTGCTTGGTGGAGTAGTGGGTCAGCCACCTGGTGTAGTCTGACAGGCCCTGTGAGGTCAACAGGAAGCACGTTAGGAGAGGAGATGTAACGTAATAGAACTACTAACAATACACTCATGATCTGCAACAGAGAAACAGCATCAGTCGCCTTCTTACAACCAGTGAACAGGAGGAAGTGACCATATATGGACTGAGGAGGAGTGACGTAGAGACGCCGTGTACGTCTCTGGTAGAGGCCTGTCAATCACTGTGTAGCCCCGCCCTAAAGCGTACCCTGCTTTATGGTCTGTTCGACTCTAAATGGACCATCATTTTATTTTATTTAAATTGCATTGTGGGTAATGTAGGTGGATGAACTGAGGTATGGATACAAACCACTTGTCCAATGAGCTGGAAGCCAGTAGGAAGCTTCATCCCAAACACATCGAGTCGCTTCTCGTTGATGAGCCACTCCTGAAGAGAACGGAGCCAAAAAGATCATCACGTTATTAATTCATGATAATGAACTGATGTTATATGTCAAGTGATTATCGTCTAACTTTTGATCTTAAGAGTTTTGTCACAATGAAAAGCAAAGTCAAAGCCACAAACTTATTTTGCAATCATGTCCCGATTAAAATGAAATCACATGAGGGAAGAAGTAGAATAAATCCTCATTGAACACAATGGGTTGTCGAAGAAGTTAAACAGCAGATCTAGTTGCTTTAGTTTGTAAAGGGAAGTTGCGTAACATTAAAGTTACTGCAAGGAACTTCTATTTCCTGTTGATTCTGTCGCCCCCTGTGGACTAAAGAGGAAGTGTCTCTGAGCACCAGGGTCCCTTTAGAAAACCTCTCATGTTACTGCAGCAGGTCTGACAGTCTGCCCCTCTCAGTCCTGGTTCTGGTTCTGGTTCTTCCGTGCCCCCCTTCCCTCCAGCAGGTCCAGCAATACGTCCTGGGTCTCCAGCAGAGAGGAGAAGCTCTGCTCCTGGAGGAGGAGGAGGAGGAGGAGGAGGAGGAGACGCTGCTGCTGCTGGACCGGTCTCTGCTGGAGGATCTGGGTCTGTCCACGGTGGACCGGTCTCTGCTGGAGGATCTGGGTCTGTCCACGGTGGACCGGTCTCTGCTGGAGGATCTGGGTCTGTCCACGGTGGACCGGTCTCTGCTGGAGGATCTGGGTCTGTCCACGGTGGACCGGTCTCTGCTGGAGTCTGAGCTGAAGGAGGTTCTGGTGAACCTGCATGAGTTCATCTGGTTTCACCAGAATCCGACCCGGTGGCTCCGATGACGAGCATCAAGAATAACTCTATAGAAACAGACCATCTTCTCTCTGATGGTCTCTGTACTGATGGAGGTCTGATAGAGGATCAGGACTACACTGAGACTGGTTCATATAGAGGATCAGGACTACACTGAGACTGGTTCATAGAGGATCAGGACTAGACTGAGACTGGTTCATATAGAGGATCAGGACTACACTGAGACTGGTTCATAGAGGATCAGGACTACACTGAGACTGGGTCATATAGAGCAGTGATTCTCAACTGGTGGGTCGCGACCCAAAAGTGGGTCGCGGACCCGTTTTCAGTGGGTCGCGGGTCTTTGCCTGACAAAAGAAAAAAAAAAAAAAAAAAAGTTGTGATTTTATTTTGAAGGGCATTTTTTTTATGCAGCGGAATTATTCCAGCATTTACGGCACTTGTTCAGCGGTGCAGGAAAAACACCGACCAATGCGTTGTGAATCACATCACGTGATGAAGCTCAGCCAATCAAATATGAGTATTCTGACAAGTTTCCTGACTTGAGTGAGATGTACAAACACCGTGACACACAGGGAGAGACGAGGACACAGAGAGCAGAGCAGGACTGTTGAGGTGTGGGTTGTGAAAGTCAAATCATAGGACGATCTCCAAAAGAGAGAAATGTCCAGAGAGACCAGAGTCACTAGACTCTGACTGGACAGACTCATAGAGGTGAATTCTTCAAACACTAATTTCTCTTTTTGGAAGATGAGAAAAATATAATATTGTGGATTTTTCACTTCACCCTGAATGGACTGAGTTTAAAGTTTAAATATTTTTTCTAAATTGAATTTCATTACGTAATTTATTTTTTAATCCAGCTGTTATTTTACTTGAAATGAGAAGAACATGTATTCATGTATTTCTAATCCATCCAGTTAAATTTGAAAAATGAGAATAATATTTGTTAAAATATAATTGATGTGTACTTTCTTTATTTGATTTGACAGTTGTTTACTACACAGAGACGTTACTACTACTACTAGACGTCTTGAATATAGATATACCCAAATTATATATATATATATATATAATTTGGGTGGTGGGTCCCGGCTTGTCATTAAGGGGTGATGGTGGGTCCCGCAGCCAGACCAGTTGAGAACCACTGATATAGAGGATCAGGACTACACTGAGACTGGTTCATAGAGGATCAGGACTAGACTGAGACTGGTTCAGGACCAGTTAAAAGTTCCTCACAGTAACTTTAACGGTAATTAATCTGCTCAAATAACACTTATTTCAGCACTTACGAACCCAGAATCGTCCTAAGGACCTGTCTGTTGCTTGAGGCTGCAGGTTGAGGAAGTCAGACAGGTCGGACAGCGAGTCTCTCTGGATGCAGTAAAACACAACGCTGGCCAGTCGGGATGATGTCAGTCCTTCCTGCGGTTTCTCCAAGAAGCGAGTTATCCTGATTCACAAAATTACAATACATTACAATCACATTTGCAACACAGTTTTGAAGCCTCAAGTTCGGCCATCTTGTTTTTTTGCAACAAGTGAACAGGAAGTGATCATATCTGGACTGAGGAGGAGTGACGTAGAGACGCCGTATAGGTCTCTGGTAGAGACCTGTCAATCACTGTGTAGCCCCGCCCTAAAGCATCCCCTTGCTTTATGGTCTGTGTGACTCTAAATGGACCATAATGTACTAAATGAACATCATGCTGTATTGAAGAAGACTTGAAACTAGAGATTGAGACCATAAACTCATGTTTACAATGTTTACTGAGGTAATAAATCAAGAGAGAAGTAGAGTCATTTTCTCATAGACTTCTATACAACCAGAGGAGTCGCCCCCTGGTGGACACTAGAGAGAATGCAGCTTTAACACATGAAGCTTTGACTTCACATTTCAGACCCGGGGGTTGCCGCCTGGTTACAGCTTGTGGTGCATTATGGGACTAAATGATCAAAGCTCACCTGTGGGTGTCCCTGCACACCTCCACGATGCCTCTGGAGCTGCTTTTCTCACTTTCCTCCAGCTCGTAGTAAATAATTAGCTCTCCAGGCTGCAGCACACACACACAGAAGGACAGGATGCTCACGACTTCGCAAAAACATTTACTAGACTTTAATAAATATCCTTTGCACACAACAAACTGTATGTTTTATGTCCACTAACATGAACGCATTGTGGTAAATCACCTCTGACCTGAAGAAGCGGATAACTTGAGCGATGTCAAAGTTCTGGTCCGCACACAGCATGTCTCCTGCGATCTGCGTCGTGTGACAGACATTCATTCAGTTTCTACTGGAATACTCCGATGAAAGGTAACCGAGCAGCGACTCATCGTACCACCATGATGTCGTCCTGCAGCTTGCGGCTGCGTATGACGAGCTCCAGGTCGGCCACGGCGCCCAGTCGGTCCGCCAACGTCGTGCTGCCGTCGTTCACCACGTTTTCCACCGGGAAGTCATTGGCTGTGGCCCAGCGCTCATAGTACTTATACCTAAAAATATATATACCTTCTATTATATATATATATTATACCTAAAAATATATATACCTTCTATTATATATATTATACATAAAAATATATATACCTTCTATTATATATATATATATATTATACCTAAAAATATATATACCTTCTATTATATATATTATACCTAAAAATATATATATCTTCTATTATATATATTATACCTAAAAATATATATACCTTCTATTATATGTATTATACCTACAAATATATATACCTTCTATTATATATATATATATATATATATTATACCTAAAAATATATATACCTTCTATTATATATATATATATTATTCCTAAAAATATATATACCTTCTATTATATATATATATATTATACCTAAAAATATATATACCTTCTATTGTATATATTATACCTAAAAATATATATACCTTCTATTATATATATTATACCTAAAAATATATATACCTTCTATTATATGTATTATACCTACAAATATATATACCTTCTATTATATATATATATTATACCTAAAAATATATATATACCTTCTATTATATATATATATATTATTCCTAAAAATATATATACCTTCTATTATATATATATATATATTATACCTAAAAATATATATACCTTCTATTATATATATTATACCTAAAAATATATATACCTTCTATTATATATATTATACCTAAAAATATATATACCTTCTATTGTAGGGAACGACCGAATTCACGGGGCCCCTTTAAGGAAAGGGGCGTAACCCTGGTGACAGGGGGGGTTAAAGGGTGGCAGGAAGTGAATGTGTTTTGTTTTGTATGGATGGCAATAAACGGCCACATGGTGCAGCCAAAGGGAATACTCGCCTCCTTGTTTGTTTCCACGCACCTACATTGGTGACCCTGACGCTCCTGGACGTTTCCAGAAGTTAAGATGTCGATGCACGCAGTTTCGCTGAAACTACCGGAGTTTTGGGAGACGCAAGCGGCGGTGTGGTTCGCCCAAACTGAGGCACAGTTCGCCCTCAGAGACATTTCAGCGGACGCGACGAAATATTATTATGTTGTGGCGGCTCTCTGCAGTTCGACAGCAGGCAGAGTGGTGAGCATTCTGGAAAATCCTCCAGAGAGGGATAAGTACAATACCCTGAAAGACCGGCTGTTGAACATTTTCGGGCTTTCGGACTCTGAGCGGGCTCGCCGGTTGCTTGCTCTGAATGGCCTCGGCGACAGCAAGCCGTCGGAGCTAATGGACAAAATGTTAGCTCTGC
This sequence comes from Ophthalmolycus amberensis, assembly GCA_024529925.1. NCBI lineage: Eukaryota > Metazoa > Chordata > Actinopteri > Perciformes > Zoarcidae > Ophthalmolycus > Ophthalmolycus amberensis. The sequence continues at coordinate 246,973 of JAFEUB010001542.1, read as the reverse complement.
TAGGTAAACACGAGCCGGAGTTCCTGTTTACGGAACTTTTTCTGCAGCAGCTCCCGCTGCAGGTGCGGGCCGCTTTAGCCAACACCAGGATTACCGATTGTCGGGAGTTGGCCCGAGGAGGCCGATAAGTTCTTTCTGGCGGGCCAACAAACCTGCACGGCCGCGGTGAGGCCGGCCCAAGCCACGGCGTGGTCGGGGGAGACAACGATCGTCGCCGCACCAGCAGCAGCAGCAGCAGCAGCAGCAGCAGCAGCAGCGAGCCAACGGCAGGGAGCTACCGGCCTGTGCTATTACCACGCAAGGTTTGGGCCACGGGCTACAAGGTGCCGTTCACCATGCAGTTTCGGCAGGACGGGAAATGCCAGGGCCGGCGCTCAGTGACTGCCATGAGCGTCGGTTGGGAAGGCAGGCTGCTGTTCATCAGGGACGACGTTTCCGGGCGGCGCTTTCTCTGCGACACGGGGGTGCAGAGGAGCGTTGTGCCTGCATCGCGGGTGGACATGCTGACAGACGGGCAGGGCCCCCCGCTGGAAGCCGCGAACGGTACCCCCATACGCACTTTTGGGACACGGTGCCTGGAGCTGTGTTTTATGGGGCAGCGTTTCAGCTGGGACTTTGTTACTGCCAAAATTGCCATTCCCCTGCTTGGCGCGGATTTCCTATGCGCTTATGGACTATTGGTGGACGTCAAGGGCCGCCGCCTGATAAATGCTGTGACTTTTTGCTCTTACCCATGTACACTAAGTGGAGCGGGCTCTACCAGGTTGACTAACATGCTTGCAGCGGCTGATGAGTTTCTGCGTCTGCTGGCCGAGTTCCCAGACCTCTCGCAGCCCACCTTCTCCTCCTCCACGGTCACGCATGGGGTGGAGCATCACATCTCTACCACCGGCCCACCGGTACATGCCCGGGCCCGGCGCCTAGATCCAGCAAAGCTCACCATCGCCAAGATAGAGTTTGAAAACATGGAGCGCCTGGGCATCATTCGCCGCTCCAACAGTCCATGGGCTTCACCCCTGCACATGGTCCCGAAGCCTGGGGGCGGGTGGCGCCCGTGTGGAGATTATCGCCGGCTGAACGATTCAACGATCCCGGACCGCTATCCCGTTCCACATATTCAAGACTTTTCTACCCACTTGTCGGATAGTGTGGTGTTTTCGAAAGTGGACCTGGTACGAGGTTACCATCAAGTGCCCGTTCACCCGCTGGACATTCCCAAGACTGCGTTGATCACTCCATTCGGCCTGTTTGAGTTCTTGAGGATGCCGTTTGGCCTAAAAAATGCAGCGCAGACGTTCCAGCGTCTAATAGACACGGTGCTGAGGGACCTGCCTTTCCTGTTCGTCTACCTGGATGACATCCTGGTGGCCAGCTCATCAAGAGCGGAGCATAGGTCTCACCTCCGGACTCTTTTTGAGCGACTCAGCCAGCACGGGTTGATCATCAACCCGGCTAAGTGCCAGTTTGGGTTGACCACCATTGACTTTCTGGGACACCGCATCACAAAGGATGGGGCGCTTCCCCTCCCGGCAAAGGTGGAGGCAGTGACTAACTTTACACGCCCACTCACGGTGAGGGCCCTGCAGGAGTTTTTAGGCATGGTGAACTTTTACCATCGCTTTATTCCGCGAGCAGCGCAAGTGATGCGGCCCCTGTACGAAGCCCTGAAAGGCAAGGCTATCAAACAGCTTGTGGACTGGACTGAAGAGAGGGAACTTGCGTTTGTTGAGGCGAAAACAGCTCTGGCAAACGCAACAATGCTGGCACACCCGTCACCTAAGGCTCCGATTGCCATCACCACGGACGCTTCGGACTATGCGGTGGGTGCGGTGCACGAGCAGTGGGTGAAAGGGGCGTGGCAACCGCTGGCTTTCTTCAGTCGACAGTTGCGGCCTAATGAGCGGAAATACAGCACGTTCGATCGGGAGCTCCTCGGCCTCTTTCTGGCCATTCGGCATTTCCGGTTCCTGCTGGAGGCTCGGCCGTTCACTGCGTTTGTGGATCACAAGCCACTGACGTTTGCCATGAGTAAGAGCACCGAACCATGGTCTGCGCGCCAGCAGCGGCAGCTCTCCTTCATATCAGAGTTTACCACGGATCTACAGCATGTAGCAGGCAAGGAAAACCTGGTCGCAGACTGTCTCTCCAGGGCTGTCACAGGGGCTGTCCAGTTAGGCTTGGACTATAACAAGATGGCAGAGGATCAAATTACAGACCCGGGCGTCCAGGAGTTGAGGACGGCAGTTACGGGACTGCGGTTGGAGGAGGTCCCGTTTGGCGAAACTGGCGTTACGCTCCTGTGTGACGTCTCCACAGGCCAGCCACGGCCGGTTGTTCCCGATGAATGGAGACAGCAGGTTTTTGATGCTATTCATGGACTGTCACACCCCGGCAAGAGGGCGTCGCAGAAGTTGGTCTCAGCAAAGTTCGTCTGGCATGGGCTGAAGAAGGATATACGGAAGTGGGCCGGGACTTGTGTGGTGTGCCAGCGCTCCAAGGTGCACCGTCACATAAAGACCCCTTTAGCACAGTTTTCGGTTCCAGAAAGGAGGTTCGATCACGTAAATGTGGACTTGGTAGGACCTTTGCCCCCATCCCGTGGTTTCACACATCGCCTCACGATGGTAGACCGAACCACTCGTTGGCCAGAAGCTATCCCGTTGTCATCAACAACAGCGGATGAGGTGGCTCGGGCGTTTATTCAGGCTTGGGTCGCCAGGTTTGGAGCCCCAGCTGACGTTTCCTCGGACCGAGGCCCACAGTTTACATCAGAGCTGTGGAATGCAGTGGCAGGAAGCCTTGGGGTGAAGCTCCATCGCACTACCGCCTACCACCCGCAGGCTAATAGATTATGCGAGCAGTTCCACCGGTCGATGAAAGCTGCTCTCCGGGCCAGCCTCAAAGACAGCAGTTGGGTGGACAGGCTTCCGTGGGTCATGTTGGGGCTTAGGACAGCCCCCAAAGACGATCTGCAAGCTTCATCGGCTGAGCTGGTTTATGGACAGCCACTGCGGGTCCCGGGGGAGTTCATCCCCAAAGTCACAGACCCTTGGTCTGCAACCCAGCAGCGGGAAACGCTCCTGGAAAAAGCCAGGCTGTTCAAACCAGTGCCCACGTCGCAGCACGGCCTTCCACAGTCATACGTCCCGTCCAGCCTCAGGTCAGCAGAGTATGTGTTCGTTCGCCAGGACGGCCACCGTGGACCCTTTCAACCCCCCTATGTCGGGCCGTTTCGGGTGCTGGAGACCGGAGACAAAACCTGCAAGGTCGACATGGGCGGCAAGCTGGAATACGTGTCGGTTGACCGCCTTAAACCAGCACATCTGGACCTGGACCAACCGGTACGGGTGGCTGAACCCCCACGGCGGGAGCCTCAGCGGGGCCCTCCCACCTCAGCACGACAAGACCCGGAGGGGGCCTTCAACGGTGGTCCTGCCTCCGGCCCCAGAGACACGGAGTCGGGCTGGTCGGTTGATCCGGGCCCCGAGACATTAATGGTTGGGACTAATCTCGGGGGTTAGTGAATTCTGGAGGGGCGCATGTAGGGAACGACCGAATTCACGGGGCCCCTTTAAGGAAAGGGGCGTAACCCTGGTGACAGGGGGGGTTAAAGGGTGGCAGGAAGTGAATGTGTTTTGTTTTGTATGGATGGAAATAAACGGCCACATGGTGCAGCCAAAGGGAATACTCTCCTCCTTGTTTGTTTCCACGCACCTACACTATTATATATATATATATATTATACCTAAAAATATATATACCTTCTATTATATATATATATTATACCTACAAATATATATACCTTCTATTATATATATATATTATACCTAAAAATATATATACCTTCTATTATATATATATATATATTATACCTAAAAATATATATACCTTCTATTATATATATATATATTATACCTAAAAATATATATACCTTCTATTATATATATATATATATATTATACCTAAAAATATATATACCTTCTATTATATATATTATACCTAAGAACAGGATGATGATGATTAGTTGAAGTTATGTGACTCACTTGTTCCCTCAAACTGCACCACAATCTCTGTTCTATCTTTCAAATTCCGAGTTTGTTTTCGTAAGTTACTGAATCATTTCTGTCGATTTGCGCATTTGAATTAATTTGCCCCAAGAACATTGTTATTTGTGTCCCTCAGAATTACATTTTTTGTGACTTGTTTTTGTTTAAACTGCACTCAAAACACCAAACTGTTCCCTCACATTGCAGATTTGTTCTTTAAATTGTTCCCAATGACACACATTTGTTCCCATTATGAGGCTAACTTTGCCGCTCACCATTTCATTTCTAATGTATGTCCTGTAGGATCATATCACACAACACATTACCTTCTAACTGGACTCTATGAAAGAAGCCAACAATAGCTGCGTCACGTCTTTCTTTCCGTTTGGGTGAAGAGTCAGAACTCACTTGTCTGCATTAGTGACCAGATAGACTTCTGTGAACAGCTGTCGCCTGCAGAGAAATCAGAGATGGCGTCAGAAGAAGTTGCCTGTTTTTAGAGTCAGAGGATAATAAGATCTGTTGGTGTTTGTTACGCACATGTTGACCGTTTCCCACCAAAAGTCGAGGATCTTCTTTCCTCCGATTCCAGGAAGTAAAGCCTTCGGTACTCCGGCCAGGTGGCTGTATAAGCCGGTGTCATCATTCTGGGAGAGGAGAGGTAAAAAAATACAGCTAACAAGCTAACAAGCTAACAAACTAACAAACTAACAAACTACACCATGACTGTAACACAACAACACGCTGTTACAAAAGAGGTTTGCTTCAGGCCTCACAGCGTTTCTACTGCACGCTGTCTCCCCCTGAAGGAGACATTTAGCATGTTTATGTCTGTAATTCCTCTGACGTGCGTTCATAGTTTTTAGTTTTTAGTTGACAGTATGTAGACCTCTGGATGGTAGTGTGTACCTTCTAGTCTATGAGGTAACACCGGTCAGCTGAATCTATTTCTGTAACATCTTTCTGCAATAACTAGGACGTTCACTCACTGGATGAACAATATCCTCTTTCACCTGTTAAAGTACAGGCTTAATGTTAAATTAGGGCTGTGCGTTAGAGACAACACCTTCTGGTTTCATATCTCGATCACGATATTAAAATGATTAAACGTTCATTAAAATAAATAGTAACTTATATGTAAAATAACCACACGGTGAAGCTTATTTTGTGTACTCATGTGTAGATGAAATACTTGACGAGTTAAAAGTATTTGATCTTGTCTGACTTTCTTACGAACTCTTCTTGTTCTGATTACTGAAGGATCCCAACGTAAAGCGGCGACTGACGTAAATATTGCCGGAACGCAATTCAGCCGCTGACTTTTCCGATATCGCGATATAAATAAAATATAAACGATATAGACGTATATCGTTGTTGATATACATCGTCATGTCGTGCCCAGTCCGATTACAAGCGACATTATATCACACTTTAAACTCAAACTCAGGATAACAGGTGTTCCTGAACGCAACACGTCCCCTTCTACCGTTAGATAAGATAAAATAAGATAAAATAAGGTAAAATAAGGTAAAATAAGATAAAATAAGATAATTCTTTATTAGTCCCGCAGTGGGCAAATTTACAGGATTACAGCAGCATAGTGGAGTATATATACATATATACACTGTATAGTGCAAACAAGAGACAGAAAAAAAAAAAAAAGATCAAAACAAGTATTATAAATAAGTAATAAAACAGTAAAGAATATTAAATAAGTAAAAAAATCCACAATAACTAAAATATTATATAAAGAATAATTGTTGTATTGCAATATTATATATACTTAGTTATTGTACTTAATTAAAGAACATTAGTAATATTTTGTCTTTCTTTCATGGTAAAGACACTTTAGACCAATAACACGGCATGTATTTATAAATATGGCAATAAAAAGTTATGGATATTCACAAAAACCATCAACTGATAACACCGCTACACTGTGGTTTGTTTGTTTGGTTAAATCTGTGCACTATTGTTTAGTTAGTTGATATAATATTATTCTATTTCATTGTCTATATTGTGCATTTTTATACTTTGTTTTAAGTTCCTGCTAATGAACCACAATGCTCGCCAGGGGGCGGTAGAGACCGTGAGCCAAAGACAGAAAATGTGAATTTTATATAAATACCAGTACTGTTGTTGGGTACATGTATGCTGAATACATGAGTGGACTTCTATGATCCAGTAAATGTCTTAGCTGTTGTTTCTAACAGGTGTAAACGCGACCTGACAGGTGGACCAGCACTAAAGAGCCACATTCTTTAAGGTAGTTCTGCACTACGGGTACCCGCTTACATAAAAAAGACGAACTTTGCACCGCTTCAACTTAACTCCTCTTCTTCTTCTTCTTCTTCTTCTTGTTTCATTAAACCTTCTTACCTTTATTTGAGTCTCTAACACGGTGCCGTGACCGGCTACCAGCAGAATGCAGATCATCGGTGGCGCTTCACGTGGTCCTTAAGTTCCTTTTTAATCAATAAAAATCAATAAAAACAGAGAAGAGGTGGAGAAAAATACCTGCTGCAGCTTATACCAGCGTCAACGAACTACTTCCGCTTGGAACCTTCAAAATAAAAGACTCACTCAGGACAACTTCAGTAGCTCTGCTCACATGATCACTGTACTTAATAACAGTAACTAATAATACTAATAAGTTATAACTAATAAAGACACACAGTGATCACCACTGTAGAGTGTTTCTCTGTAGTCTGTTAACAAACTGTGTCCTGTGTTCTGTTTATAAGCTCAGGATCCATTTCTACCGGCGGAATGCGATCGTCTTATTGATGAATTATTTGCGTCTGTACGTTTTGAAATTCAGATTGTGACGTCATTATTAAATAACCCAGAATATGATTATTGTTTCTCTGATAAAACTCATCAAACCCGACAATCAAGAATGAACAGCCTCACGTGACTGAATGAAATGATGATAAATCATGTAAAAAGTGTTTCGTCTCTCAGCTCTCTCTCTCTCTCTCTATATATATATATATATATATTTATATATATATATATTTTTATATAAGTGTTTCGTCTCTCCAGCTCCCTCTGACTTTAATTGTTTCCATAATAAAAGTTATTGAGGGAAACAGATCATGAAAACACAAATCTTTCTAATAAATGTAGAAAGTTGTTTGTGGTCCTTTTGTTGTTCAGACTACAATGAACATTTATTTAAACCAGATGTTGAATCAGAAAAAAAAGCTTAAATATTTAACTGCAAAGTAGTAATACGTGTTTGATACCTTAATTCATGTTTTTGCATTAAATCATTCTGGGATGTTTGCTGAAATTGTGGCACAGCCCTACAGAGAACATGTTCCACCAGCCGCCACTGATGTGTATATATATATATACATACACATATATATATATATATATATATATATACATATAAACACACACACATACATACTCCACTACGCTGCTGTAATCCTGTAAATTTCCCCGCTGCGGGACGAACAAAGGATTATTATTATTATATCTCATCTTATCTAGTAAAACAAATACTGTAAAATCTATACTTCTAATTGAGATGAAAAAAAACACGTGTACATACCAACAACCAATTTACTAACTTTAATAAACACAGCTGAAAGTGGCTTATGACATACATACATTTGATTTTTTCTTTTTTATAAAGACATACATACCGACCCACAATGCAATGCTTTACCAAACCCCTGTTTGTTTGTTTAGTTACATTGTTGCAATGTAATTATCGTCTCCAGGGAGGTTTCATGAAACATACAAAAAAAAAAGGATCTGAACTGGATGAAGAACCTGCGATCAGCTGATCAGACGACAACAAGTGGAAGCATGAACACGATGTTTGTTTTGAGACTTTAACATGAGTGCATGTGATACAGAGAAGAACTGCAGAGGTGAAGATGAAGATGAGACGTTGGTGTTTTAGAGCGAGCTGGAGGTTAATGAACAATCTTACAGTTTGTGGAACTCATTAAACTTCTTTCACTAAAGTTCCTATGATTGGGTTTTATTCACCGGGTAAATGATTTTGTAAAAAGCTTCAAAGATGATATTCAAAGGTGTCATGAGGCAAAGAAGCTTGAATATTAATGACCTCTCTCTCTCTCTATTTCGTGTTTTCTCCGTCACAATTAAAGTACTCAAAGTATTTCTCAAGTTCTCTTTTGGCCCGTTGCTGGTCTTCAGGTTCAGGTTCTGGTTCCTCACTGGGGTTCTGTGCTGGATGAGCCCACGATGCCGTGCTGTCGCAGCAGGTTCCTCAGGATCTGATTCTTGGACTTACAGTCCTCCACCTGAGGAGCAACACAGGACACACACAAGTTAAGTTAAGTAGTAATAATGAATGTAGAGGTCGTTAAACAGTTTATCGTTAACCATCACAGTGTAAATAAAGTTTAACGTTAACCATCACAGTGTAAATAAAGTTTAACGTTAACCATCACAGTGTAAATAAAGTTTAACGTTAACCATCACAATGTAAATAAAGTTTTAACGTTAACCATCACAGTGTAAATAAAGTTTTACTGACTCAGTAGAACATGTGTTTCTAGAGTCTGATCTCCGATCATGTTTCATTGTAAACAACCAATCAGTGTTTAAACCAACAGGAGGAGAGCTAGTAACGTTAGCAGCACCGCTAACGGCTAACCAACAGGAGGAGAGCTAGTAATGTTAGCAGCACCGCTAACGGCTAACCAACAGGAGGAGAGCTAGTAACGTTAGCAGCACCGCTAACGGCAGGAGGAGAGCTAGTAACGTTAGCAGCACCGCTAACGGCTAACCAACAGGAGGAGAGCTAGTAATGTTAGCAGCACCGCTAACGGCTAACCAACAGGAGGAGAGCTAGTAGCGTTAGCAGCACCGCTAACGGCAGGAGGAGAGCTAGTAACGTTAGCAGCACCGCTAACGGCTAACCAACAGGAGGAGAGCTAGTAACGTTAGCAGCACCGCTGACGGCTAACCAACAGGAGGAGAGCTAGTAGCGTTAGCAGCACCGCTGACGGCTAACCAACAGGAGGAGAGCTAGTAACGTTAGCAGCACCGCTAACGGCTAACCAACAGGAGGAGAGCTAGTAACGTTAGCAGCACCGCTAACAGCTAACCAACAGGAGGAGAGCTAGTAACGTTAGCAGCACCGCTAACGGCTAGCCAACAGGAGGAGAGCTAGTAGCGTTAGCAGCACCGCTGACGGCTAACCAACAGGAGGAGAGCTAGTAACGTTAGCAGCACCGCTAACGGCTAACCAACAGGAGGAGAGCTAGTAACGTTAGCAGCACCGCTAACCAACAGGAGGAGAGCTAGTAACGTTAGCAGCACCGCTAACGGCTAACCAACAGGAGGAGAGCTAGTAACGTTATCATGATGTGTTCACATGTCATCTGTAAAATGCAGTTTTGGTGATGAACTTGAATAAATCCAGTAGTTTGAAGGAGATGTTTTCACATGAATATAAAATAGATATTTGAGATGAATTATGATGTTTAACTTCATAACACGAGCTCTAAGAACATTATTATACATCATTAAACATAATAATGAAGAGATTTATTTTAATCCATAAAATTACAATCTTTAATTTCCTGATCTTTTAAAGAATAACCACTATAAATGACTATAACAAAGTAAAAGTAGAACATTTAGTATTTGTTGATGGTTTACAGACTTCAGAGCGTTTAAATGATTTTTGTGACAGTGGATCCTTGTAGACCAGCTGCTCGAATCAAACAAAGGGATCTGTATCTGTTAATATGGATCATCAATGATCGGCTGAATGGTATCGTACGTGCTGTAGAGTTTATAATATGTTACAAATATATAAATGGAATGATCCCTAAACTCCAGCTGACCCCTGACCTCATGTCTGAGCAGCTGGTTGTCGATCCGGAGTCGATCCAAAGTGCTGATGTCGTCTCCCAGCTTCAGGTTGCTCTGTCGGAGCTCCTTGATGTACTCGCAGGCTTTGGACAAGATTCCTCCTTTACTCTGAAAAACACAACAACACACAACACAACTCAGAAACTATAGAAAGGGACGAGTTCTCTTTCTCAATCACACGTAGACATTAAACTATAAACAACAGTACAAAGTCAACAAAACTACAAACAACTCAAACGTTAAAATCAAATAAACAACGACAGTAAAGTTACATAACTAAAGAAACACGGAGAGACAGTGAACAGCACGACAAGGCCAGATATTGGAGTTGTATTTGTGTAGTTTATATGGAGTGATATAGAGCTGTTGTCAGTCTATATATCATCTAATTCTGGATCTACTAATACAGTCGACATGAGAGCTTCACACACTCTCGTGATAGTTTTGAAACAGTGGTTGGTCGGCGCGTCACAGGAGGTAAATTAACTAACGATGTCACGTGATTGCAGATGTCTGAAGAAATGTTCCAGACCCCGTCCTGTCTTCTGAGTCCTCTCTGATGCTACGATGTGAACGTCTACGTTCCTCTACTGGTTCATTCTCTCTCAGTATGAAGGTCTGAGCTCACCTGTCCCGTCTTGGTATAGTCGATGTTACAGTCGGGGATGGCCTTCGACAGGTGCACGATCCAGTTGTTGATCTTGTCCCGACGCCGGCGCTCAACTGTTGGAACAACGACGACGTGACTTTACTCTAAATCCTTCAAACCTGCTCTGATATTTATATTAAAGCACATCTAGATCTTTACACTCCTGACCTTCGTTGTGCTGAGCTCGCCGTTTATCGTCTCTGGAGCCGCGAGGAGCTTCCTGCTTTCTAAAATAAAAAAAAGTTAAAACAAAGTTAGATCCACTTCCTGGATGTAAGGAGATTCTTTTAAAGAATGCAAACGTTGTTTGTTGATTTCTGTTGAACGATGATGTCATTACGCGATGTATGGCTGAGTGCGAGGTGCGATTGTCCGTTGGTTGCACCCGGTCAGAACCTCCTGCGGTGACATCATCACATAGAGCTGCCCTGTCAAACAAAACCTCACAGTCAGCTGATTGGAATGAGTTTATTACAATAGTATAAGTCCAAGTAATGAGCGTGAGTGATTCACGATGGACAGAGAACAGGAGCAGAACACTGTTCTCTGTGGTCATTTGACCGGTACGAAAAGGAAACGGAGAAAAAATGTTGTCGCAATTTGCCGGGAAGAAGAGACGGATGGTTGGCTAGTTAGCTAGTTAGCTTGTCCTTCTCCAGCCCAATGTTCGTCTCAATGTCTGAAACAAGTGTAGCATTAAACAATGGTGGAATCAAGCTAGCTAGCTGACTAGCCTGCTGTCTGCTAGTTAGCGAGCTAGCTAATACACTGGTTACAGACAATGAGCTGAACAAAGTCGTCACTCATCTGGCGACAGCAATGTGCTTTCCTACGCTGTGTAGATGAAGAATTAGACCCCGATGACACGAGACGCTTCGCTGAAACTCGTCGTCCACAAAACTACTTGAGAACTGACTTCCTGTTTTGATGCTGGGAGATGTGGTAGGGCTAGCTAGTCAAAGCTTCATGTGTTAAAGCTGCATTCTCTCTAGTGTCCACCAGGGGGCGACTCCTCTGGTTGTATAGAAGTCTATGAGAAAATGACTCTACTTCTCTCTTGATTTATTACCTCAGTAAACATTGTAAACATGAGTTTATGGTCTCAATCTCTAGTTTCAAGTCTTCTTCAACACAGCATGATGTTCATTTAGTACATTATGGTCCATTTAGAGTCACACAGACCATAAAGCAGGGGATGCTTTAGGGCGGGGCTACACAGTGATTGACAGGTCTCTACCAGAGACGTATACGGCGTCTCTACGTCACTCCTCCTCAGTCCATATATGGTCACTTCCTGTTCACTGGTTGAGAAAAATACCAACATGGCGGCGGCCGCTGTCTGACCATCTTGCTACATTAACTTAAAAGTGAATGTCCGTTCTACTCTTTTTTTCTGGTCGAGAACATAACAGCGTAATCTTCAGCCCGTGTTTCTGTGTCTCGGCGGTATTTACCAGTGGGTGTGGTCTGACCCAGCAGAGTGTCAGAGGCCTGCACCGTGGTCACCATGGTGCCGGTGGCGGCGTCGGCGATGGTGGCCGGGTAGTAGGTGTACTGCGTCTCAGCGCCGCCGCCGTCGCTCTCCAACCCGTCGGGCTGAGAGAACACAGCCTGACACCAAAGACAACGTTTACTCATTAACACATTAACTCATTAACTAATTAACTAATTAACACATTTACTTATTAACACATTAACTCATTAACACATTAACTCATTAACACATTTACTTATTAACACATTTACTTATTAACACATTAACACATTATTTTGGGAAAAATAAATGAGAACTCAAATCTATGAGGATACTTTTTAAATCAACAGACTAGTGTGGATACAAAGACTGTAAGTAACCATCATAGAATATAACAATAACCAGATAGACTTCAGTGATAACAGGAATTCATCTAAAGCTTAGTTTATACTGAAGCCGACATGAAGCCGCACGACACAAAATGACGTAATCATGCCGGCGTCTGGTCGTGCACCTCAGAATTTTTGTAACTTGGCGAGCGACCACGTGACTGTCACAAATATGAACCGATAAAAACACTATTCAGATGTTTAGGGATTGTACAAAGATGGTCAGTTAGCTTTTAGATTCTATAGAAACAGGAAGTGTTAAAAATCTACATGCGAGTAAATATTTATCAGACAAATCAAATAGTTTACAGGATGTTGAACCACCAGAGGACGAACAAACAAAATGAACTGTGAAGAATGAAAACGACAACGAGAGTAACAGAGATAGAAACTAACCTCCACAATAGAGGATTATAATCATCTGTAAACTCATATTCATGAACTACTTTATTACCTTCATACAAACCCTGTAAAGAAAGAAGGATTAAATGTTATAAAGAAACAACGGTTGAACATCCTGTCAACTATTTGATTTGTCTGATACATATTTACTCACATGTCGATTTTTAACACTTCCGGTTTCTAAAGCTTCTAAAAGCGAATTGTCCGTTAACGTAAAACCCTCGACACGAGTTACAGAAACTCTTCTCTCAGACCTCGAGTACGAACCAGAGCTCCCGGTGCTGCTCACCTGAGTGACGGTCTGACTGGTTGCTGGGAACCCGGTGACCAGGCTGACGGCCGCGTCCGTCTGTCCGTCCAGCTGTCCATCGGACAACTGGATCACTCGGTAGGTCACCTGGACGAGACGCAGTCACAGATGATCGTGTTGACACAACACGGCAGAGCTCTCGGACCTGACTTCTACTGGTTTAGGTCTAAGTGGGTCACGGGTACTGAGACCAGGGGGGTAATGTGATACTGACACACTATCACGATGCGAACCAGGTAATGAATCAGTTTGCTGTCAGAGCAGAAAACATTCATTCATGTTGTTGAGCAGTTTTAATCTACAACATGAACCCCGGATCTAAAGGTGAGTCAGTCGCAGACCTACATCAACGTACTTATGTTTAACATGTCAACAGCTATAATATCCATTCTCTGTAATCTGATAAAGCTGGAGGCTTCAAATAAGCCCAGTTGGCCTTTGGCCTCTTCCTGCACTGAGATATTATTTATCTCTGTTGTGTTTGTTTATTTTATTTTATTGTTTAAATTGTGCAAAATAAATAAATAAACTAAACTAACAGCTCAGGTAGTCAAAGAATGTGGAACCAGATCTGAAGGAACACCTCAGAGACTCTGCGTTGTCAAGTATTCACACCTCTTTGTGTTTTTCCTATCGTGTTGCATTACAGCCTGAAGTTTAAATGGATTTTTATTCAGATTTCATGTAACGAACCGACGCAAAAATGGTCAAAATCGATGAAATGAAAACATGAACAAACTCGTTTTTAGACTTTAATCAGATCCTTCAGAGGACACGTGTAGTTACAGACCGTTCACCTGTGTGTCGTCCACGAGTCTCCGTTTAGTCCGGTATGACAAATAATACGAGAACGACTCCACGACAAACCTGCTAAGAGACCAAAGATAACCCTGAGTTCTGGTCCTGGTCTTGTCTGGTCCCTGAGTTCTGGTCCTGGTCTTAGCTGGTTCTTCCGCTACATGACTTGACACTAACGAGTGCACACAGGTGGACTATATTGAACTAATTATGTGACTTCTGGAGGTAATTGGTTCCAGCAGATCGTATTGAGGGGCTTCAACACGAACCGATGTTCACAAATCCAGATGAACTCCAGGTTGTAATGCAACAAAATAAGTAAAACTCGTAAGTACTTCTTCCTACCTGTATGTTGTAGAAGTACTTCTTCCTACCTGTATGTTGTAGAAGTACTTCTTCCTACCTGTATGTTGTAGAAGTACTTCTTCCTACCTGTATGTTGTAGAAGTACTTCTTCCTACCTGTATGTTGTATAAATACTTCTTCCTACCTGTATGTTGTATAAGTACTACTTCCTACCTGTATGTTGTATAAGTACTTCTTCCTACCTGTATATTGTATAAGTACTTCTTCCTACCTGTATGTTGTAGAAGTACTACTTCCTACCTGTATGTTGTATCAGTACTACTTCCTACCTGTATGTTGTATAAGTACTTCTTCCTACCTGTATGTTGTAGAAGTACTTCTTCCTACCTGTATGTTGTAGAAGTACTTCTTCCTACCTGTATGTTGTAGAAGTACTTCTTCCTACCTGTATGTTGTATAAATACTTCTTCCTACCTGTATGTTGTATAAGTACTACTTCCTACCTGTATGTTGTATAAGTACTACTTCCTACCTGTATGTTGTATAAGTACTTCTTCCTACCTGTATGTTGTAGAAGTACTTCTTCCTACCTGTATGTTGTAGAAGTACTTCTTCCTACCTGTATGTTGTAGAAGTACTTCTTCCTACCTGTATGTTGTAGAAGTACTTCTTCCTACCTGTATGTTGTATAAATACTTCTTCCTACCTGTATGTTGTAGAAGTACTTCTTCCTACCTGTATGTTGTAGAAGTACTTCTTCCTACCTGTATGTTGTAGAAGTACTACTTCCTACCTGTATGTTGTATCAGTACTACTTCCTACCTGTATGTTGTATCAGTACTTCTTCCTACCTGTATGTTGTATCAGTACTTCTTCCTACCTGTATGTTGTATAAATACTTCTTCCTACCTGTATGTTGTATAAGTACTTCTTCCTACCTGTATGTTGTATAAATACTTCTTCCTACCTGTATGTTGTAGAAGTACTTCTTCCTACCTGTATGTTGTAGAAGTACTTCTTCCTACCTGTATGTTGTAGAAGTACTACTTCCTACCTGTATGTTGTATAAATACTTCTTCCTACCTGTATGTTGTATAAGTACTTCTTCCTACCTGTATGTTGTATAAATACTTCTTCCTACCTGTATGTTGTATAAATACTTCTTCCTACCTGTATATTGTATAAATACTTCTTCCTACCTGTATGTTGTATCAGTACTTCTTCCTACCTGTATGTTGTAGAAGTACTTCTTCCTACCTGTATGTTGTAGAAGTACTTCTTCCTACCTGTATGTTGTAGAAGTACTTCTTCCTACCTGTATGTTGTAGAAGTACTTCTTCCTACCTGTATGTTGTAGAAGTACTTCTTCCTACCTGTATGTTGTAGAAGTACTACTTCCTACCTGTATGTTGTAGAAGTACTACTTCCTACCTGTATGTTGTAGAAGTACTACTTCCTACCTGTATGTTGTAGAAGTACTTCTTCCTACCTGTATGTTGTAGAAGTACTTCTTCCTACCTGTATGTTGTAGAAGTACTTCTTCCTACCTGTATGTTGTAGAAGTACTTCTTCCTACCTGTATGTTGTAGAAGTACTTCTTCCTACCTGTATGTTGTAGAAGTACTACTTCCTACCTGTATGTTGTAAAAGTACTTCTTCCTACCTGTATGTTGTAGAAGTACTTCTTCCTACCTGTATGTTGTAGAAGTACTTCTTCCTACCTGTATGTTGTAGAAGTACTTCTTCCTACCTGTATGTTGTAGAAGTACTTCTTCCTACCTGTATGTTGTAGAAGTACTTCTTCCTACCTGTATGTTGTAGAAGTACTACTTCCTACCTGTATGTTGTAAAAGTACTTCTTCCTACCTGTATGTTGTAGAAGTACTTCTTCCTACCTGTATGTTGTAGAAGTACTTCTTCCTACCTGTATGTTGTAAAAGTACTTCTTCCTACCTGTATGTTGTAGAAGTACTTCTTCCTACCTGTATGTTGTAGAAGTACTTCTTCCTACCTGTATGTTGTAGAAGTACTTCTTCCTACCTGTATGTTGTAGAAGTACTTCTTCCTACCTGTATGTTGTAGAAGTACTACTTCCTACCTGTATGTTGTAAAAGTACTTCTTCCTACCTGTATGTTGTAGAAGTACCGGTACTTCTTCCTACCTGTATGTTGTAGAAGTACTTCTTCCTACCTGTATGTTGTAGAAGTACTTCTTCCTACCTGTATGTTGTAAAAGTACTTCTTCCTACCTGTATGTTGTAGAAGTACTTCTTCCTACCTGGCCTCCGGCTCCCTCCGTCTTGAACAGGTACTTGACGGGCTGCTCGGTGAAGGTGGCAGCAGACTGGATGGTGGCGATGGCCGCCGGGTCCTCCGCCGTGGCTACAGAGCCTGAAGGAGCACGAAGTCAACTTTATAGTCGTTCAAAAGATATTAAAAACCATATTATTAGTGTTTCAGGTACAAACACACAGCCATGTGGGCTCTAGCAGTGTTTATGGTTATAAATGTGTTATTACATGAACTCATGGGGAGACACACAATATTAAAGGCCTGGACACAAATCAATGATTTTTCAACGTTCAAAGACAATTTAAGTTTATTTATGAAGCCTATTTCAGCAACAAAGCAATGAAAAGTGCTTTATTCTATTTATTCTTTTGTTTTTTTGTTATTCTTTTGTTGTAATCTTTAATAAAACTCCAGCACAAAAATGTCCTTCAGGATTAATAAAGTTTATCTTATTTTATCTTTCATAAAACATCAAATGCAAAAGAAAAACAACATAAAAATAATATGTAAATTAAAAACATTAATTTCACACCCAAGACAATAAACAATAAAAACAAGCTAAAATAGAATAAAACAGGTAAAAAAATACAAGGATAATATTTAAAAATATATCAAATAAAAGACAGCTGCGAGACTGAAAACGGTCTGAACAAAATATTAAATTAAATTGGTACATATTAAATAACTTTAGATAACACAGTTAAGATAGTGACATTAACAAATAATATGTTTACCTTCCTCGTTGACAGTCACACTCTCATCTGGTTCAGGGCTTTTCTGTTGGCTGCACATATTAAAAACATATTATAGTTAAATTAAATAACAATAATAAATAATAAATGGTATTAGTTGACAATGGCGCGTGCCGTTACCGTTGACGTCACCACTCACCTCTTCATGTCTGCCGACAGTCTTGCACGAGGAGACCGCCTCAGACTGAAGAAACAAGCTCATGAGTTTAAGACTTTGATCAACAACATCGAGCAGCGACAAAGATGAACCTGGACGTCTGAAAACCGGCTTGTTTAGGTCGGTTTAGTCTTCGTCGATTTGAGTCAAGTGGGCGGACGTTATCACGGGTGGCCACGGAAACTGTCTGTGTGTGCCTTCAAAATAAAAGCATCACGTTTAGAGCGTATCTAAGAACAACAAAAGAGTCGCGGGGGCGTTCTGGTGTGTGATGGAAAAACAGTATTATGACATTTAATTAATATAATTCAAACATGCAGTCTGGATTGTTAACTGTTGTGCGCTTAAACTCAAAAAATCTTTAAGAAAAATGAAACACGTACTTCCTAAAATACATTAAAGACTGGCTTTTAGGTGATGTCGTCGCTTTTCTGTTTTATTTGTAGTTGTTGATTTTACTTAATTATTTTACAATATATATATATATATATATATATATATTATTTTATTTATTTATTTATTAGTTTATTTGTATCGTATCGACTGTCTCACTGAGCTTTCTGTTGTTGATATTATTTCCTTGCTTTTGCTGCTTTGTCTGTCAAAGCACTTTGTACGGCTGCTATAAATAAAGTAATTATTATTATTTTAATTTGGTGATCCAAACCAGAAGTCACACATCTCATTTTATCGAGCTTGACCCGGATCCTACCTTTTCTCTGCTACATTACAGCGGTTTTCTTTTACAGATGTTCAACGAAGCACTTTCCCCATTTCCGCTAACTTTGTGAGCGCAGTTTCCCGCCAAAAGCAAATACAAGCAAATCTCAAATTATATTAAAAGAGCTAAAATACACACAAAGTGCTGAATTACGTAGAATACGCTGCAGTATGAACAAAGATCTACTTACGCCGCAGTGGTCCCGCCCCCTGATATTTGTCAACAGAGCACAGCGTCGGGTGTCGGCTTGTACGCATGCGCGACAGGGAATTATAATAATCCTGATTCCAGATCAGTTGATAACTCTCTGAAATATATTTTAATCAAGCAACGAAATACAAATATCTGACCCACGGTCTGTGGTCGATGCTGCCGCATTTATTTGGTGGAGATGGGGCGTTCAGGAACACTCGGATTTACCTAATCATTGACGGAAGAATTCAAAAACCCGAAATAAATTATATAAAATTCATGTTTTACTGCTGGTCATTGCTGATTTTTTGTATCTATTTATAAACTACTTATATTTACTTATACTTTCCAGTACTTGTGTACATAATATTTGCGTAAAATTCCTTGTATGTGCATGCATACTTCCCCATAATAAAGCTGACTCATCTATATGTGCAATATAAAGCTAAAGATTAAATTTGCTTTTTGATATCCTTTGAATGGCAGGTTGCTCTGACAGAACAATACAATGCAACTAATTTTCTTAAATATATTGCACAACTTACTGTAATAAAATCATTTTGGAAATGCTTTATTTTGACATTTTACAACCGGAAAACCTCAATCTTGCGAGCCTTTCTATAAAAAACAAAAGTCGTATTCACATTAGAATTGATCGAAGTAACCACTGAGCTAAACCAGTGCGTCTGTGTAAACAGGAAGTAGACCTTATAAAGACTGCTGCTGTCTGCTGCGTCATCAGGAACACAGAGGAGACTCTGCAGCACTCTCATGTTCATCAAGACAGTTTCACATTAAAACTGCTGCACTGGTTTAGCTCAGTGAGGATGTTTCCTATCAGGAGCTACAGAGTCTTTATAAAGTCTACTTCCTGTTAACACAGACTGCACTGGTTTAGCTCAGTGGTTACTTCACTCCTCAAATCTTTCAGATTACTTGGTTCTCTCCCTCCTCGGGATCAAACCTCGGGCGCTGTCCAGTGTTTTCTGAAGTTTTGTTTTAAGAGCACGCCACAACAAAAGTGAAGTCAAAGCTTCATGTGTTAAAGCTGCATTCTCTCTAGTGTCCACCAGGGGGCGACTCCTCTGGTTGTATAGAAGTCTATGAGAAAATGACTCTACTTCTCTCTTGATGTATTACCTCAGTAAACATTGTAAACATGAGTTTATGGTCTCAATCTCTAGTTTCAAGTCTTCTTCAATACAGCATGATGTTCATTTCGTAATTATGGTCCATTAAGAGTCAAACAGATAGGGCTGGGCGGTATGACCAAAAATGCATATCACGGTATTTTGTAAGACTATGGCGGTTTCACAGTATTTTTTTCCGCATTAAAGCATTAATTAATTAACGCCGAAAAGAACCGGCCCGGCCAACCGGCCAGCGAGCGGTGAACAGCTGTTTGTGTGGCGCGTCTTCCGTTCCGTCACTTCCTGTTTCCTTCACCTACATTCCCCTGGGTCCTAAGCCCCTCCATGTACCAACGTACATTTATAACAAATACCACACATATTATGCGGTAATCAGCGTTGCATATGTGTCTGACCAAAATACCTTTTGTTGTTCAGTCTTTGTTCATCCTGCATCGCTCTTTTCTGTTCTTTAATGTAACGTTACTGGAGCGACAGAGCTTCTCCCAGCTGTTAGCAGACTGTTGTTAGCTAGCTGTACCCAGCATGCAGTTCGGCGGTGAAATTTTATAAATGTACAATTATTAGTGTCACAAACTGTTGTGTGTGGTGTTTTGCCGTGTTAAAGAGTGTTAGTTGTGGGTTATTAATTGTTGTTATAAAGTTATAACCATGACTAGGGTTCCCTCTCAATACAGTTAAGACAACTAGCTCCGACCGTAGCGCTTACAGTCTATTGTCTGATCCACACTCCGGAGCAGAAGGTGGCGGTAATGCACCAATAAGATGGACACCAACCGCCGTAAAACTAGAAGAAGAAGAAGTAGAGCTCTCAGCGGCGAACAATATATTTTGCTGCCTGTCGAAGAGCGACAGAAGTTGTTTCGGCTGTGCACCGGTATGACGGTATATGAAAAATTCATGTCGTATGGGATATTAAAACCGGTATACCGGTTGAACCGGTATTACACCCAGCCCTACAAACAGACCATAAAGCAGGGGATGCTTTAGGGGTTTATGGAGGATGAACCACAAAGAGACGGCTTCACTCAGTGTCTCTGGTGTTCATGAGTCGTTAACAGAGCCACAGAGCAGAGGGAGAGAAAACACTGGACAGCGCCCCGGGTTCGATCCCGCGGACGGGAGGAGAGTCGGATTCTCTGAAAGAGAAATGATCGAAGTAACCACTGAGCTAAACCAGTGCAGCAGCTGTGATGTGAAACTGTCCTCATGAACATGAGAGTGCTGCAGAGTCTCCTCTGTGTTCCTGATGACGCAGCAGACAGCAGCAGTCTTTATAAAGTCTACTTCCTGTTAACACAGACGCACTGGTTTAGCTCAGTGGTTACTTCGCTCCTCAAACCTTTCAGATTACTTGGTTCTCTCTCTCCTCGGGATCAAACCTCAGGCGCTGTCCAGTGTTTTCTGAAGTTTTGTTTTAAGAGCACGCCACAACAAAAGTGAAGTCAAAGCTTCATGTGTTAAAGCTGCATTCTCTCTAGTCTCCACCAGGGGGCGACTCCTCTGGTTGTATAGAAGTCTATAGAAAATGACTCTACTTCTCTCTTGATGTATTACCTCAGTAAACATTGTAAACATGAGTTTATGGTCTCAATCTCTAGTTTCAAGTCTTCTTCAATACAGCATGATGTTCATTTCGTACATTATGGTCCATTTAGAGTCAAACAGACCATAAAGCAGGGGATGCTTTAGGGCGGGGCTACACAGTGATTGACAGGTCTCTAGCAGAGACGTTGTCCGGTCTGGGAGTCGTCCGTTCTATATTTATTCAGCTTTAACCCTTTAACAGTGTGTTTTCACTTCATGAAAGTTAATTGAAACATTTTGGTCATAAATATGTCTCATTAAGGGTTCACTTGTTCTTAGCTCCGCCCTCTATAGTGTCACTTCTGGTTGCAAAAATCCAAGATGGCGACGACCAAAAACCAAGATGGTGATGGAAGCTTGAAGACACTTCAGCTTTGAGTTCACTTTTGTTGTTGTCTGCTTTTAGGACAAAATTTTGAGACTCACATGTTCTTCTTCAGACTAGAATAACAGGAACCAGAGAGGAACTGTTCTTCAAGTCTACTTTAAACTATTTAGCAGAAACAATACTGGAGGTTGAGAATGTTTACGGAGGATGAACCACAAAGAGACGGATTCACTCAGTGTCTCTGGTGTTCATGAGTCTTTAACAGAACCACAGAGCAGAGGGAGAGAAAACACTGGACAGCACCCGAGGTTTGATCCCGGGGAGGGAGAGAGAGTCGAATTCTCCAATGAGAATTGATCGAAGTAACCACTGAGCTAAACCAGTGCGTCTGTATCTGCAGGAAGTAGACTTTATAAAGACTGCTGCTGTCTGCTGCGTCATCAGGAACACAGAGGAGACTCTGCAGCACTCTCATGTTCATCAAGACAGTTTCACATTAAAACTGCTGCACTGGTTTAGCTCAGTGAGGATGTTTCCTATCAGGAGCTACAGAGTCTTTATAAAGTCTACTTCCTGTTAACACAGACGCACTGGTTTAGCTCAGTGGTTACTTCACTCCTCAAATCTTTCAGATTACTTGGTTCTCTCCCTCCTCGGGATCAAACCTCAGGCGCTGTCCAGTGTTTTCTGAAGTTTTGTTTTAAGAGCAGGCCACAACAAAAGTGAAGTCAAAGCTTCATGTGTTAAAGCTGCATTCTCTCTAGTGTCCACCAGGGGGCGACTCCTCTGGTTGTATAGAAGTCTATGAGAAAATGACTCTACTTCTCTCTTGATGTATTACCTCAGTAAACATTGTAAACATGAGTTTATGGTCTCAATCTCTAGTTTCAAGTCTTCTTCAATACAGCATGATGTTCATTTCGTAATTATGGTCCATTAAGAGTCAAACAGATAGGGCTGGGCGGTATGACCAAAAATGCATATCACGGTATTTTGTAAGACTATGGCGGTTTCACAGTATTTTTTTCCGCATTAAAGCATTAATTAATTAACGCCGAAAAGAACCGGCCCGGCCAACCGGCCAGCGAGCGGTGAACAGCTGTTTGTGTGGCGCATCTTCCGTTCCGTCACTTCCTGTTTCCTTCACCTACATTCCCCTGGGTCCTAAGCCCCTCCATGTACCAACGTACATTTATAACAAATACCACACATATTACACGGTAATCAGCATTGCATATGTGTCTGACCAAAATACCTTTTGTTGTTCAGTCTTTGTTCATCCTGCATCGCTCTTTTCTGTTCTTTAATGTAACGTTACTGGAGCGACAGAGCTTCTCCCAGCTGTTAGCAGACTGTTGTTAGCTAGCTGTACCCAGCATGCAGTTCGGCGGTGAAATTTTATAAATGTACAATTATTAGTGTCACAAACTGTTGTGTGTGGTGTTTTGCCGTGTTAAAGAGTGTTAGTTGTGGGTTATTAATTGTTGTTATAAAGTTATAACCATGACTAGGGTTCCCTCTCAACACAGTTAAGACAACTAGCTCCGACCGTAGCGCTTACAGTCTATTGTCTGATCCACACTCCGGAGCAGAAGGTGGCGGTAATGCACCAATAAGATGGACACCAACCGCCGTAAAACTAGAAGAAGAAGAAGTAGAGCTCTCAGCGGCGAACAATATATTTTGCTGCCTGTCGAAGAGCGACAGAAGTTGTTTCGGCTGTGCACCGGTATGACGGTATATGAAAAATTCATGTCGTATGGGATATTAAAACCGGTATACCGGTTGAACCGGTATTACACCCAGCCCTACAAACAGACCATAAAGCAGGGGATGCTTTAGGGGTTTATGGAGGATGAACCACAAAGAGACGGCTTCACTCAGTGTCTCTGGTGTTCATGAGTCGTTAACAGAGCCACAGAGCAGAGGGAGAGAAAACACTGGACAGCGCCCCGGGTTCGATCCCGCGGACGGGAGGAGAGTCGGATTCTCTGAAAGAGAAATGATCGAAGTAACCACTGAGCTAAACCAGTGCAGCAGCTGTGATGTGAAACTGTCCTCATGAACATGAGAGTGCTGCAGAGTCTCCTCTGTGTTCCTGATGACGCAGCAGACAGCAGCAGTCTTTATAAAGTCTACTTCCTGTTAACACAGACGCACTGGTTTAGCTCAGTGGTTACTTCGCTCCTCAAACCTTTCAGATTACTTGGTTCTCTCTCTCCTCGGGATCAAACCTCAGGCGCTGTCCAGTGTTTTCTGAAGTTTTGTTTTAAGAGCACGCCACAACAAAAGTGAAGTCAAAGCTTCATGTGTTAAAGCTGCATTCTCTCTAGTCTCCACCAGGGGGCGACTCCTCTGGTTGTATAGAAGTCTATAGAAAATGACTCTACTTCTCTCTTGATGTATTACCTCAGTAAACATTGTAAACATGAGTTTATGGTCTCAATCTCTAGTTTCAAGTCTTCTTCAATACAGCATGATGTTCATTTCGTACATTATGGTCCATTTAGAGTCAAACAGACCATAAAGCAGGGGATGCTTTAGGGCGGGGCTACACAGTGATTGACAGGTCTCTAGCAGAGACGTTGTCCGGTCTGGGAGTCGTCCGTTCTATATTTATTCAGCTTTAACCCTTTAACAGTGTGTTTTCACTTCATGAAAGTTAATTGAAACATTTTGGTCATAAATATGTCTCATTAAGGGTTCACTTGTTCTTAGCTCCGCCCTCTATAGTGTCACTTCTGGTTGCAAAAATCCAAGATGGCGACGACCAAAAACCAAGATGGTGATGGAAGCTTGAAGACACTTCAGCTTTGAGTTCACTTTTGTTGTTGTCTGCTTTTAGGACAAAATTTTGAGACTCACATGTTCTTCTTCAGACTAGAATAACAGGAACCAGAGAGGAACTGTTCTTCAAGTCTACTTTAAACTATTTAGCAGAAACAATACTGGAGGTTGAGAATGTTTACGGAGGATGAACCACAAAGAGACGGATTCACTCAGTGTCTCTGGTGTTCATGAGTCTTTAACAGAACCACAGAGCAGAGGGAGAGAAAACACTGGACAGCACCCGAGGTTTGATCCCGGGGAGGGAGAGAGAGTCGAATTCTCCAATGAGAATTGATCGAAGTAACCACTGAGCTAAACCAGTGGGTCTGTATCTGCAGGAAGTAGACTTTATAAAGACTGCTGCTGTCTGCTGCGTCATCAGGAACACAGAGGAGACTCTGCAGCACTCTCATGTTCATCAAGACAGTTTCACATTAAAACTGCTGCACTGGTTTAGCTCAGTGAGGATGTTTCCTATCAGGAGCTACAGAGTCTTTATAAAGTCTACTTCCTGTTAACACAGACGCACTGGTTTAGCTCAGTGGTTACTTCACTCCTCAAATCTTTCAGATTACTTGGTTCTCTCCCTCCTCGGGATCAAACCTCAGGCGCTGTCCAGTGTTTTCTGAAGTTTTGTTTTAAGAGCAGGCCACAACAAAAGTGAAGTCAAAGCTTCATGTGTTAAAGCTGCATTCTCTCTAGTGTCCACCAAGGGGGCGACTCCTCTGGTTGTATAGAAGTCTATGAGAAAATGACTCTACTTCTCTCTTGATGTATTACCTCAGTAAACATTGTAAACATGAGTTTATGGTCTCAATCTCTAGTTTCAAGTCTTCTTCAATACAGCATGATGTTCATTTCGTAATTATGGTCCATTAAGAGTCAAACAGATAGGGCTGGGCGGTATGACCAAAAATGCATATCACGGTATTTTGTAAGACTATGGCGGTTTCACAGTATTTTTTTCCGCATTAAAGCATTAATTAATTAACGCCGAAAAGAACCGGCCAGGCCAACCGGCCAGCGAGCGGTGAACAGCTGTTTGTGTGGCGCGTCTTCCGTTCAGTCACTTCCTGTTTCCTTCACCTACATTCCCCTGGGTCCTAAGCCCCTCCATGTACCAACATACATTTATAACAAATACCACACATATTATGCGGTAATCAGCGTTGCATATGTGTCTGACCAAAATACCTTTTGTTGTTCAGTCTTTGTTCATCCTGCATCGCTCTTTTCTGTTCTTTAATGTAACGTTACTGGAGCGACAGAGCTTCTCCCAGCTGTTAGCAGACTGTTGTTAGCTAGCTGTACCCAGCATGCAGTTCGGCGGTCAAATTTTATAAATGTACAATTATTAGTGTCACAAACTGTTGTGTGTGGTGTTTTGCCGTGTTAAAGAGCGTTAGTTGTGGGTTATTAATTGTTGTTATAAAGTTATAACCATGACTAGGGTTCCCTCTCAACACAGTTAAGACAACTAGCTCCGACCGTAGCGCTTACAGTCTATTGTCTGATCCACACTCCGGAGCAGAAGGTGGCGGTAATGCACCAATAAGATGGACACCAACCGCCGTAAAACTAGAAGAAGAAGAAGTAGAGCTCTCAGCGGCGAACAATATATTTTGCTGCCTGTCGAAGAGCGACAGAAGTTGTTTCGGCTGTGCACCGGTATGACGGTATATGAAAAATTCATGTCGTATGGGATATTAAAACCGGTATACCGGTTGAACCGGTATTACACCCAGCCCTACAAACAGACCATAAAGCAGGGGATGCTTTAGGGGTTTATGGAGGATGAACCACAAAGAGACGGCTTCACTCAGTGTCTCTGGTGTTCATGAGTCGTTAACAGAACCACAGAGCAGAGGGAGAGAAAACACTGGACAGCGCCCCGGGTTCGATCCCGCGGACGGGAGGAGAGTCGGATTCTCTGAAAGAGAAATGATCGAAGTAACCACTGAGCTAAACCAGTGCAGCAGCTGTGATGTGAAACTGTCCTCATGAACATGAGAGTGCTGCAGAGTCTCCTCTGTGTTCCTGATGACGCAGCAGACAGCAGCAGTCTTTATAAAGTCTACTTCCTGTTAACACAGACGCACTGGTTTAGCTCAGTGGTTACTTCGCTCCTCAAACCTTTCAGATTACTTGGTTCTCTCTCTCCTCGGGATCAAACCTCAGGCGCCGTCCAGTGTTTTCTGAAGTTTTGTTTTAAGAGCAGGCCACAACAAAAGTGAAGTCAAAGCTTCATGTGTTAAAGCTGCATTCTCTCTAGTCTCCACCAGGGGGCGACTCCTCTGGTTGTATAGATGTCTATGAGAAAATGACTCTACTTCTCTCTTGATGTATTACCTCAGTAAACATTGTAAACATGAGTTTATGGTCTCAATCTCTAGTTTCAAGTCTTCTTCAATACAGCATGATGTTCATTTCGTACATTATGGTCCATTTAGAGTCAAACAGACCATAAAGCAGGGGATGCTTTAGGGCGGGGCTACACAGTGATTGACAGGTCTCTAGCAGAGACGTTGTCCGGTCTGGGAGTCGTCCGTTCTATATTTATTCAGCTTTAACCCTTTAACAGTGTGTTTTCACTTCATGAAAGTTAATTGAAACATTTTGGTCATAAATATGTCTCATTGAGGGTTCACTTGTTCTTTGCGCCGCCCTCTATAGTGTCACTTCTGGTTGCAAAAATCCAAGATGGCGACGACCAAAAACCAAGATGGTGATGGAAGCTTGAAGACACTTCAGCTTTGAGTTCACTTTTGTTGTTGTCTGCTTTTAGGACAAAACTTTGAGACTCACATGTTCTTCTTCAGACTAGAATAACAGGAACCAGAGAGGAACTGTTCTTCAAGTCTACTTTAAACTATTTAGCAGAAACAATACTGGAGGTGGAGAATGTTTACGGAGGATGAACCACAAAGAGACGGCTTCACTCAGTGTCTCTGGTGTTCATAAGTCTTTAACAGAACCACAGAGCAGAGGGAGAGAAAACACTGGACAGCGCCCGAGGTTTGATCCCGGGGAGGGAGAGAGAGTCGAATTCTCCAATGAGAATTGATCGAAGTAACCACTGAGCTAAACCAGTGCGTCTGTGTAAACAGGAAGTAGACTTTATAAAGACTGCTGCTGTCTGCTGCGTCATCAGGAACACAGAGGAGACTCTGCAGCACTCTCATGTTCATCAAGACAGTTTCACATTAAAACTGCTGCACTGGTTTAGCTCAGTGAGGATGTTTCCTATCAGGAGCTACAGAGTCTTTATAAAGTCTACTTCCTGTTAACATAGACGCACTGGTTTAGCTCAGTGGTTACTTCACTCCTCAAATCTTTCAGATTACTTGGTTCTCTCCCTCCTCGGGATCAAACCTCGGGCACTGTCCAGTGTTTTCTGAAGTTTTGTTTTAAGAGCAGGCCACAACAAAAGTGAAGTCAAAGCTTCATATGTTAAAGCTGCATTCTCTCTAGTGTCCACCAGGGGGCGACTCCTCTGGTTGTATAGAAGTCTATGAGAAAATGACTCTACTTCTCTCTTGATGTATTACCTCAGTAAACATTGTAAACATGAGTTTATGGTCTCAATCTCTAGTTTCAAGTCTTCTTCAATACAGCATGATGTTCATTTCGTAATTATGGTCCATTAAGAGTCAAACAGATAGGGCTGGGCGGTATGACCAAAAATGCATATCACGGTATTTTGTAAGACTATGGCGGTTTCACAGTATTTTTTTCCGCATTAAAGCATTAATTAATTAACGCCGAAAAGATCCGGCCCGGCCAACCGGCCAGCGAGCGGTGAACAGCTGTTTGTGTGGCGCGTCTTCCGTTCAGTCACTTCCTGTTTCCTTCACCTACATTCCCCTGGGTCCTAAGCCCCTCCATGTACCAACGTACATTTATAACAAATACCACACATATTACACGGTAATCAGCGTTGCATATGTGTCTGACCAAAATACCTTTTGTTGTTCAGTCTTTGTTCATCCTGCATCGCTCTTTTCTGTTCTTTAATGTAACGTTACTGGAGCGACAGAGCTTCTCCCAGCTGTTAGCAGACTGTTGTTAGCTAGCTGTACCCAGCATGCAGTTCGGCGGTGAAATTTTATAAATGTACAATTATTAGTGTCACAAACTGTTGTGTGTGGTGTTTTGCCGTGTTAAAGAGTGTTAGTTGTGGGTTATTAATTGTTGTTATAAAGTTATAACCATGACTAGGGTTCCCTCTCAACACAGTTAAGACAACTAGCTCCGACCGTAGCGCTTACAGTCTATTGTCTGATCCACACTCCGGAGCAGAAGGTGGCGGTAATGCACCAATAAGATGGACACCAACCGCCGTAAAACTAGAAGAAGAAGAAGTAGAGCTCTCAGCGGCGAACAATATATTTTGCTGCCTGTCGAAGAGCGACAGAAGTTGTTTCGGCTGTGCACCGGTATGACGGTATATGAAAAATTCATGTCGTATCGGATATTAAAACCGGTATACCGGTTGAACCGGTATTACACCCAGCCCTACAAACAGACCATAAAGTAGGGGATGCTTTAGGGGTTTATGGAGGATGAACCACAAAGAGACGGCTTCACTCAGTGTCTCTGGTGTTCATGAGTCGTTAACAGAACCACAGAGCAGAGGGAGAGAAAACACTGGACAGCGCCCCGGGTTCGATCCCGCGGACGGGAGGAGAGTCGGATTCTCTGAAAGAGAAATGATCGAAGTAACCACTGAGCTAAACCAGTGCAGCAGCTGTGATGTGAAACTGTCCTCATGAACATGAGAGTGCTGCAGAGTCTCCTCTGTGTTCCTGATGACGCAGCAGACAGCAGCAGTCTTTATAAAGTCTACTTCCTGTTAACATAGACGCACTGGTTTAGCTCAGTGGTTACTTCGCTCCTCAAACCTTTCAGATTACTTGGTTCTCTCCCTCCTCGGGATCAAACCTCAGGCGCCGTCCAGTGTTTTCTGAAGTTTTGTTTTAAGAGCAGGCCACAACAAAAGTGAAGTCAAAGCTTCATGTGTTAAAGCTGCATTCTCTCTAGTGTCCACCAGGGGGCGACTCCTCTGGTTGTATAGATGTCTATGAGAAAATGACTCTACTTCTCTCTTGATGTATTACCTCAGTAAACATTGTAAACATGAGTTTATGGTCTCAATCTCTAGTTTCAAGTCTTCTTCAATACAGCATGATGTTCATTTCGTACATTATGGTCCATTTAGAGTCAAACAGACCATAAAGCAGGGGATGCTTTAGGGCGGGGCTACACAGTGATTGACAGGTCTCTAGCAGAGACGTTGTCCGGTCTGGGAGTCGTCCGTTCTATATTTATTCAGCTTTAACCCTTTAACAGTGTGTTTTCACTTCATGAAAGTTAATTGAAACATTTTGGTCATAAATATGTCTCATTAAGGGTTCACTTGTTCTTAGCGCCGCCCTCTATAGTGTCACTTCTGGTTGCAAAAATCCAAGATGGCGACGACCAAAAACCAAGATGGTGATGGAAGCTTGAAGACACTTCAGCTTTGAGTTCACTTTTGTTGTTGTCTGCTTTTAGGACAAAACTTTGAGACTCACATGTTCTTCTTCAGACTAGAATAACAGGAACCAGAGAGGAACTGTTCTTCAAGTCTACTTTAAACTATTTAGCAGAAACAATACTGGAGGTGGAGAATGTTTACGGAGGATGAACCACAAAGAGACGGCTTCACTCAGTGTCTCTGGTGTTCATGAGTCTTTAACAGAACCACAGAGCAGAGGGAGAGAAAACACTGGACAGCGCCCGAGGTTTGATCCCGGGGAGGGAGAGAGAGTCGAATTTTCCAATGAGAATTGATCGAAGTAACCACTGAGCTAAACCAGTGCGTCTGTGTAAACAGGAAGTAGACTTTATAAAGACTGCTGCTGTCTGCTGCGTCATCAGGAACACAGAGGAGACTCTGCAGCACTCTCATGTTCATCAAGACAGTTTCACATTAAAACTGCTGCACTGGTTTAGCTCAGTGAGGATGTTTCCTATCAGGAGCTACAGAGTCTTTATAAAGTCTACTTCCTGTTAACATAGACGCACTGGTTTAGCTCAGTGGTTACTTCGCTCCTCAAATCTTTCAGATTACTTGGTTCTCTCCCTCCTCGGGATCAAACCTCAGGCGCTGTCCAGTGTTTTCTGAAGTTTTGTTTTAAGAGCAGGCCACAACAAAAGTGAAGTCAAAGCTTCATATGTTAAAGCTGCATTCTCTCTAGTGTCCACCAGGGGGCGACTCCTCTGGTTGTATAGAAGTCTATGAGAAAATGACTCTACTTCTCTCTTGATGTATTACCTCAGTAAACATTGTAAACATGAGTTTATGGTCTCAATCTCTAGTTTCAAGTCTTCTTCAATACAGCATGATGTTCATTTCGTAATTATGGTCCATTAAGAGTCAAACAGATAGGGCTGGGCGGTATGACCAAAAATGCATATCACGGTATTTTGTAAGACTATGGCGGTTTCACAGTATTTTTTTCCGCATTAAAGCATTAATTAATTAACGCCGAAAAGATCCGGCCCGGCCAACCGGCCAGCGAGCGGTGAACAGCTGTTTGTGTGGCGCGTCTTCCGTTCAGTCACTTCCTGTTTCCTTCACCTACATTCCCCTGGGTCCTAAGCCCCTCCATGTACCAACATACATTTATAACAAATACCACACATATTATGCGGTAATCAGCGTTGCATATGTGTCTGACCAAAATACCTTTTGTTGTTCAGTCTTTGTTCATCCTGCATCGCTCTTTTCTGTTCTTTAATGTAACGTTACTGGAGCGACAGAGCTTCTCCCAGCTGTTAGCAGACTGTTGTTAGCTAGCTGTACCCAGCATGCAGTTCGGCGGTGAAATTTTATAAATGTACAATTATTAGTGTCACAAACTGTTGTGTGTGGTGTTTTGCCGTGTTAAAGAGTGTTAGTTGTGGGTTATTAATTGTTGTTATAAAGTTATAACCATGACTAGGGTTCCCTCTCAACACAGTTAAGACAACTAGCTCCGACCGTAGCGCTTACAGTCTATTGTCTGATCCACACTCCGGAGCAGAAGGTGGCGGTAATGCACCAATAAGATGGACACCAACCGCCGTAAAACTAGAAGAAGAAGAAGTAGAGCTCTCAGCGGCGAACAATATATTTTGCTGCCTGTCGAAGAGCGACAGAAGTTGTTTCGGCTGTGCACCGGTATGACGGTATATGAAAAATTCATGTCGTATGGGATATTAAAACCGGTATACCGGTTGAACCGGTATTACACCCAGCCCTACAAACAGACCATAAAGCAGGGGATGCTTTAGGGGTTTATGGAGGATGAACCACAAAGAGACGGCTTCACTCAGTGTCTCTGGTGTTCATGAGTCGTTAACAGAACCACAGAGCAGAGGGAGAGAAAACACTGGACAGCGCCCCGGGTTCGATCCCGCGGACGGGAGGAGAGTCGGATTCTCTGAAAGAGAAATGATCGAAGTAACCACTGAGCTAAACCAGTGCAGCAGCTGTGATGTGAAACTGTCCTCATGAACATGAGAGTGCTGCAGAGTCTCCTCTGTGTTCCTGATGACGCAGCAGACAGCAGCAGTCTTTATAAAGTCTACTTCCTGTTAACATAGACGCACTGGTTTAGCTCAGTGGTTACTTCGCTCCTCAAACCTTTCAGATTACTTGGTTCTCTCCCTCCTCGGGATCAAACCTCAGGCGCCGTCCAGTGTTTTCTGAAGTTTTGTTTTAAGAGCAGGCCACAACAAAAGTGAAGTCAAAGCTTCATGTGTTAAAGCTGCATTCTCTCTAGTGTCCACCAGGGGGCGACTCCTCTGGTTGTATAGATGTCTATGAGAAAATGACTCTACTTCTCTCTTGATGTATTACCTCAGTAAACATTGTAAACATGAGTTTATGGTCTCAATCTCTAGTTTCAAGTCTTCTTCAATACAGCATGATGTTCATTTCGTACATTATGGTCCATTTAGAGTCAAACAGACCATAAAGCAGGGGATGCTTTAGGGCGGGGCTACACAGTGATTGACAGGTCTCTAGCAGAGACGTTGTCCGGTCTGGGAGTCGTCCGTTCTATATTTATTCAGCTTTAACCCTTTAACAGTGTGTTTTCACTTCATGAAAGTTAATTGAAACATTTTGGTCATAAATATGTCTCATTAAGGGTTCACTTGTTCTTAGCGCCGCCCTCTATAGTGTCACTTCTGGTTGCAAAAATCCAAGATGGCGACGACCAAAAACCAAGATGGTGATGGAAGCTTGAAGACACTTCAGCTTTGAGTTCACTTTTGTTGTTGTCTGCTTTTAGGACAAAACTTTGAGACTCACATGTTCTTCTTCAGACTAGAATAACAGGAACCAGAGAGGAACTGTTCTTCAAGTCTACTTTAAACTATTTAGCAGAAACAATACTGGAGGTGGAGAATGTTTACGGAGGATGAACCACAAAGAGACGGCTTCACTCAGTGTCTCTGGTGTTCATGAGTCTTTAACAGAACCACAGAGCAGAGGGAGAGAAAACACTGGACAGCGCCCGAGGTTTGATCCCGGGGAGGGAGAGAGAGTCGAATTCTCCAATGAGAATTGATCGAAGTAACCACTGAGCTAAACCAGTGCGTCTGTGTAAACAGGAAGTAGACTTTATAAAGACTGCTGCTGTCTGCTGCGTCATCAGGAACACAGAGGAGACTCTGCAGCACTCTCATGTTCATCAAGACAGTTTCACATTAAAACTGCTGCACTGGTTTAGCTCAGTGAGGATGTTTCCTATCAGGAGCTACAGAGTCTTTATAAAGTCTACTTCCTGTTAACATAGACGCACTGGTTTAGCTCAGTGGTTACTTCGCTCCTCAAATCTTTCAGATTACTTGGTTCTCTCCCTCCTCGGGATCAAACCTCAGGCGCTGTCCAGTGTTTTCTGAAGTTTTGTTTTAAGAGCAGGCCACAACAAAAGTGAAGTCAAAGCTTCATATGTTAAAGCTGCATTCTCTCTAGTGTCCACCAGGGGGCGACTCCTCTGGTTGTATAGAAGTCTATGAGAAAATGACTCTACTTCTCTCTTGATGTATTACCTCAGTAAACATTGTAAACATGAGTTTATGGTCTCAATCTCTAGTTTCAAGTCTTCTTCAATACAGCATGATGTTCATTTCGTAATTATGGTCCATTAAGAGTCAAACAGATAGGGCTGGGCGGTATGACCAAAAATGCATATCACGGTATTTTGTAAGACTATGGCGGTTTCACAGTATTTTTTTCCGCATTAAAGCATTAATTAATTAACGCCGAAAAGATCCGGCCCGGCCAACCGGCCAGCGAGCGGTGAACAGCTGTTTGTGTGGCGCGTCTTCCGTTCAGTCACTTCCTGTTTCCTTCACCTACATTCCCCTGGGTCCTAAGCCCCTCCATGTACCAACATACATTTATAACAAATACCACACATATTATGCGGTAATCAGCGTTGCATATGTGTCTGACCAAAATACCTTTTGTTGTTCAGTCTTTGTTCATCCTGCATCGCTCTTTTCTGTTCTTTAATGTAACGTTACTGGAGCGACAGAGCTTCTCCCAGCTGTTAGCAGACTGTTGTTAGCTAGCTGTACCCAGCATGCAGTTCGGCGGTGAAATTTTATAAATGTACAATTATTAGTGTCACAAACTGTTGTGTGTGGTGTTTTGCCGTGTTAAAGAGTGTTAGTTGTGGGTTATTAATTGTTGTTATAAAGTTATAACCATGACTAGGGTTCCCTCTCAACACAGTTAAGACAACTAGCTCCGACCGTAGCGCTTACAGTCTATTGTCTGATCCACACTCCGGAGCAGAAGGTGGCGGTAATGCACCAATAAGATGGACACCAACCGCCGTAAAACTAGAAGAAGAAGAAGTAGAGCTCTCAGCGGCGAACAATATATTTTGCTGCCTGTCGAAGAGCGACAGAAGTTGTTTCGGCTGTGCACCGGTATGACGGTATATGAAAAATTCATGTCGTATGGGATATTAAAACCGGTATACCGGTTGAACCGGTATTACACCCAGCCCTACAAACAGACCATAAAGCAGGGGATGCTTTAGGGGTTTATGGAGGATGAACCACAAAGAGACGGCTTCACTCAGTGTCTCTGGTGTTCATGAGTCGTTAACAGAACCACAGAGCAGAGGGAGAGAAAACACTGGACAGCGCCCCGGGTTCGATCCCGCGGACGGGAGGAGAGTCGGATTCTCTGAAAGAGAAATGATCGAAGTAACCACTGAGCTAAACCAGTGCAGCAGCTGTGATGTGAAACTGTCCTCATGAACATGAGAGTGCTGCAGAGTCTCCTCTGTGTTCCTGATGACGCAGCAGACAGCAGCAGTCTTTATAAAGTCTACTTCCTGTTAACACAGACGCACTGGTTTAGCTCAGTGGTTACTTCGCTCCTCAAATCTTTCAGATTACTTGGTTCTCTCCCTCCTCGGGATCAAACCTCGGGCGCTGTCCAGTGTTTTCTGAAGTTTTGTTTTAAGAGCAGGCCACAACAAAAGTGAAGTCAAAGCTTCATGTGTTAAAGCTGCATTCTCTCTAGTGTCCACCAAGGGGCGACTCCTCTGGTTGTATAGAAGTCTATGAGAAAATGACTCTACTTCTCTCTTGATGTATTACCTCAGTAAACATTGTAAACATGAGTTTATGGTCTCAATCTCTAGTTTCAAGTCTTCTTCAATACAGCATGATGTTCATTTCGTACATTATGGTCCATTAAGAGTCAAACAGATAGGGCTGGGCGGTATGACCAAAAATGCATATCACGGTATTTTGTAAGACTATGGCGGTTTCACAGTATTTTTTTCCGCATTAAAGCATTAATTAATTAACGCCGAAAAGAACCGGCCCGGCCAACCGGCCAGCGAGCGGTGAACAGCTGTTTGTGTGGCGCGTCTTCCGTTCAGTCACTTCCTGTTTCCTTCACCTACATTCCCCTGGGTCCTAAGCCCCTCCATGTACCAACATACATTTATAACAAATACCACACATATTATGCGGTAATCAGCGTTGCATATGTGTCTGACCAAAATACCTTTTGTTGTTCAGTCTTTGTTCATCCTGCATCGCTCTTTTCTGTTCTTTAATGTAACGTTACTGGAGCGACAGAGCTTCTCCCAGCTGTTAGCAGACTGTTGTTAGCTAGCTGTACCCAGCATGCAGTTCGGCGGTCAAATTTTATAAATGTACAATTATTAGTGTCACAAACTGTTGTGTGTGGTGTTTTGCCGTGTTAAAGAGTGTTAGTTGTGGGTTATTAATTGTTGTTATAAAGTTATAACCATGACTAGGGTTCCCTCTCAACACAGTTAAGACAACTAGCTCCGACCGTAGCGCTTACAGTCTATTGTCTGATCCACACTCCGGAGCAGAAGGTGGCGGTAATGCACCAATAAGATGGACACCAACCGCCGTAAAACTAGAAGAAGAAGAAGTAGAGCTCTCAGCGGCGAACAATATATTTTGCTGCCTGTCGAAGAGCGACAGAAGTTGTTTCGGCTGTGCACCGGTATGACGGTATATGAAAAATTCATGTCGTATGGGATATTAAAACCGGTATACCGGTTGAACCGGTATTACACCCAGCCCTACAAACAGACCATAAAGCAGGGGATGCTTTAGGGGTTTATGGAGGATGAACCACAAAGAGACGGCTTCACTCAGTGTCTCTGGTGTTCATGAGTCGTTAACAGAACCACAGAGCAGAGGGAGAGAAAACACTGGACAGCGCCCCGGGTTCGATCCCGCGGACGGGAGGAGAGTCGGATTCTCTGAAAGAGAAATGATCGAAGTAACCACTGAGCTAAACCAGTGCAGCAGCTGTGATGTGAAACTGTCCTCATGAACATGAGAGTGCTGCAGAGTCTCCTCTGTGTTCCTGATGACGCAGCAGACAGCAGCAGTCTTTATAAAGTCTACTTCCTGTTAACACAGACGCACTGGTTTAGCTCAGTGGTTACTTCGCTCCTCAAACCTTTCAGATTACTTGGTTCTCTCTCCTCCTCGGGATCAAACCTCAGGCGCCGTCCAGTGTTTTCTGAAGTTTTGTTTTAAGAGCAGGCCACAACAAAAGTGAAGTCAAAGCTTCATGTGTTAAAGCTGCATTCTCTCTAGTCTCCACCAGGGGGCGACTCCTCTGGTTGTATAGATGTCTATGAGAAAATGACTCTACTTCTCTCTTGATGTATTACCTCAGTAAACATTGTAAACATGAGTTTATGGTCTCAATCTCTAGTTTCAAGTCTTCTTCAATACAGCATGATGTTCATTTCGTACATTATGGTCCATTTAGAGTCAAACAGACCATAAAGCAGGGGATGCTTTAGGGCGGGGCTACACAGTGATTGACAGGTCTCTAGCAGAGACGTTGTCCGGTCTGGGAGTCGTCCGTTCTATATTTATTCAGCTTTAACCCTTTAACAGTGTGTTTTCACTTCATGAAAGTTAATTGAAACATTTTGGTCATAAATATGTCTCATTGAGGGTTCACTTGTTCTTAGCTCCGCCCTCTATAGTGTCACTTCTGGTTGCAAAAATCCAAGATGGCGACGACCAAAAACCAAGATGGTGATGGAAGCTTGAAGACACTTCAGCTTTGAGTTCACTTTTGTTGTTGTCTGCTTTTAGGACAAAACTTTGAGACTCACATGTTCTTCTTCAGACTAGAATAACAGGAACCAGAGAGGAACTGTTCTTCAAGTCTACTTTAAACTATTTAGCAGAAACAATACTGGAGGTGGAGAATGTTTACGGAGGATGAACCACAAAGAGACGGCTTCACTCAGTGTCTCTGGTGTTCATGAGTCTTTAACAGAACCACAGAGCAGAGGGAGAGAAAACACTGGACAGCGCCCGAGGTTTGATCCCGGGGAGGGAGAGAGAGTCGAATTCTCCAATGAGAATTGATCGAAGTAACCACTGAGCTAAACCAGTGCGTCTGTGTAAACAGGAAGTAGACTTTATAAAGACTGCTGCTGTCTGCTGCGTCATCAGGAACACAGAGGAGACTCTGCAGCACTCTCATGTTCATCAAGACAGTTTCACATTAAAACTGCTGCACTGGTTTAGCTCAGTGAGGATGTTTCCTATCAGGAGCTACAGAGTCTTTATAAAGTCTACTTCCTGTTAACACAGACGCACTGGTTTAGCTCAGTGGTTACTTCACTCCTCAAATCTTTCAGATTACTTGGTTCTCTCCCTCCTCGGGATCAAACCTCTGGCGCACTGTCCAGTGTTTTCTGAAGTTTTGTTTTAAGAGCAGGCCACAACAAAAGTGAAGTCAAAGCTTCATGTGTTAAAGCTGCATTCTCTCTAGTGTCCACCAGGGGGCGACTCCTCTGGTTGTATAGAAGTCTATGAGAAAATGACTCTACTTCTCTCTTGATGTATTACCTCAGTAAACATTGTAAACATGAGTTTATGGTCTCAATCTCTAGTTTCAAGTCTTCTTCAATACAGCATGATGTTCATTTCGTAATTATGGTCCATTAAGAGTCAAACAGATAGGGCTGGGCGGTATGACCAAAAATGCATATCACGGTATTTTGTAAGACTATGGCGGTTTCACAGTATTTTTTTCCGCATTAAAGCATTAATTAATTAACGCCGAAAAGAACCGGCCAGGCCAACCAGGCCAGCGAGCGGTGAACAGCTGTTTGTGTGGCGCGTCTTCCGTTCAGTCACTTCATGTTTCCTTCACCTACATTCCCCTGGGTCCTAAGCCCCTCCATGTACCAACAGTACATTTATAACAAATACCACACATATTATACGGTAATCAGCGTTGCATATGTGTCTGACCAAAATACCTTTTGTTGTTCAGTCTTTGTTCATCCTGCATCGCTCTTTTCTGTTCTTTAATGTAACGTTACTGGAGCGACAGAGCTTCTCCCAGCTGTTAGCAGACTGTTGTTAGCTAGCTGTACCCAGCATGCAGTTCGGCGGTGAAATTTTATAAATGTACAATTATTAGTGTCACAAACTGTTGTGTGTGGTGTTTTGCCGTGTTAAAGAGTGTTAGTTGTGGGTTATTAATTGTTGTTATAAAGTTATAACCATGACTAGGGTTCCCTCTCAACACAGTTAAGACAACTAGCTCCGACCGTAGCGCTTACAGTCTATTGTCTGATCCACACTCCGGAGCAGAAGGTGGCGGTAATGCACCAATAAGATGGACACCAACCGCCGTAAAACTAGAAGAAGAAGAAGTAGCGCTCTCAGCGGCGAACAATATATTTTGCTGCCTGTCGAAGAGCGACAGAAGTTGTTTCGGCTGTGCACCGGTATGACGGTATATGAAAAATTCATGTCGTATGGGATATTAAAACCGGTATACCGGTTGAACCGGTATTACACCCAGCCCTACAAACAGACCATAAAGTAGGGGATGCTTTAGGGGTTTATGGAGGATGAACCACAAAGAGACGGCTTCACTCAGTGTCTCTGGTGTTCATGAGTCGTTAACAGAACCACAGAGCAGAGGGAGAGAAAACACTGGACAGCGCCCCGGGTTCGATCCCGCGGACGGGAGGAGAGTCGGATTCTCTGAAAGAGAAATGATCGAAGTAACCACTGAGCTAAACCAGTGCAGCAGCTGTGATGTGAAACTGTCCTCATGAACATGAGAGTGCTGCAGAGTCTCCTCTGTGTTCCTGATGACGCAGCAGACAGCAGCAGTCTTTATAAAGTCTACTTCCTGTTAACACAGACGCACTGGTTTAGCTCAGTGGTTACTTCGCTCCTCAAATCTTTCAGCTTACTTGGTTCTCTCCCTCCTCGGGATCAAACCTCGGGTGCTGTCCAGTGTTTTCTGAAGTTTTGTTTTAAGAGCAGGCCACAACAAAAGTGAAGTCAAAGCTTCATGTGTTAAAGCTGCATTCTCTCTAGTGTCCACCAAGGGGCGACTCCTCTGGTTGTATAGAAGTCTATGAGAAAATGACTCTACTTCTCTCTTGATGTATTACCTCAGTAAACATTGTAAACATGAGTTTATGGTCTCAATCTCTAGTTTCAAGTCTTCTTCAATACAGCATGATGTTCATTTCGTAATTATGGTCCATTAAGAGTCAAACAGATAGGGCTGGGCGGTATGACCAAAAATGCATATCACGGTATTTTGTAAGACTATGGCGGTTTCACAGTATTTTTTTCCGCATTAAAGCATTAATTAATTAACGCCGAAAAGAACCGGCCCGGCCAACCGGCCACCGAGCGGTGAACAGCTGTTTGTGTGGCGCGTCTTCCGTTCAGTCACTTCCTGTTTCCTTCACCTACATTCCCCTGGGTCCTAAGCCCCTCCATGTACCAACATACATTTATAACAAATACCACACATATTATGCGGTAATCAGCGTTGCATATGTGTCTGACCAAAATACCTTTTGTTGTTCAGTCTTTGTTCATCCTGCATCGCTCTTTTCTGTTCTTTAATGTAACGTTACTGGAGCGACAGAGCTTCTCCCAGCTGTTAGCAGACTGTTGTTAGCTAGCTGTACCCAGCATGCAGTTCGGCGGTCAAATTTTATAAATGTACAATTATTAGTGTCACAAACTGTTGTGTGTGGTGTTTTGCCGTGTTAAAGAGCGTTAGTTGTGGGTTAT
The DNA here is from genome assembly GCA_024529925.1 of Ophthalmolycus amberensis. Classification (NCBI taxonomy): domain Eukaryota; kingdom Metazoa; phylum Chordata; class Actinopteri; order Perciformes; family Zoarcidae; genus Ophthalmolycus; species Ophthalmolycus amberensis. The sequence continues at coordinate 207,089 of JAFEUB010001542.1, read as the reverse complement.
TAATTGTTGTTATAAAGTTATAACCATGACTAGGGTTCCCTCTCAACACAGTTAAGACAACTAGCTCCGACCGTAGCGCTTACAGTCTATTGTCTGATCCACACTCCGGAGCAGAAGGTGGCGGTAATGCACCAATAAGATGGACACCAACCGCCGTAAAACTAGAAGAAGAAGAAGTAGAGCTCTCAGCGGCGAACAATATATTTTGCTGCCTGTCGAAGAGCGACAGAAGTTGTTTCGGCTGTGCACCGGTATGACGGTATATGAAAAATTCATGTCGTATGGGATATTAAAACCGGTATACCGGTTGAACCGGTATTACACCCAGCCCTACAAACAGACCATAAAGCAGGGGATGCTTTAGGGGTTTATGGAGGATGAACCACAAAGAGACGGCTTCACTCAGTGTCTCTGGTGTTCATGAGTCGTTAACAGAACCACAGAGCAGAGGGAGAGAAAACACTGGACAGCGCCCCAGGTTCGATCCCGCGGACGGGAGGAGAGTCGGATTCTCTGAAAGAGAAATGATCGAAGTAACCACTGAGCTAAACCAGTGCAGCAGCTGTGATGTGAAACTGTCCTCATGAACATGAGAGTGCTGCAGAGTCTCCTCTGTGTTCCTGATGACGCAGCAGACAGCAGCAGTCTTTATAAAGTCTACTTCCTGTTAACACAGACGCACTGGTTTAGCTCAGTGGTTACTTCGCTCCTCAAATCTTTCAGATTACTTGGTTCTCTCTCTCCTCGGGATCAAACCTCAGGCGCTGTCCAGTGTTTTCTGAAGTTTTGTTTTAAGAGCACGCCACAACAAAAGTGAAGTCAAAGCTTCATGTGTTAAAGCTGCATTCTCTCTAGTCTCCACCAGGGGGCGACTCCTCTGGTTGTATAGAAGTCTATAGAAAATGACTCTACTTCTCTCTTGATGTATTACCTCAGTAAACATTGTAAACATGAGTTTATGGTCTCAATCTCTAGTTTCAAGTCTTCTTCAATACAGCATGATGTTCATTTCGTACATTATGGTCCATTTAGAGTCAAACAGACCATAAAGCAGGGGATGCTTTAGGGCGGGGCTACACAGTGATTGACAGGTCTCTAGCAGAGACGTTGTCCGGTCTGGGAGTCGTCCGTTCTATATTTATTCAGCTTTAACCCTTTAACAGTGTGTTTTCACTTCATGAAAGTTAATTGAAACATTTTGGTCATAAATATGTCTCATTAAGGGTTCACTTGTTCTTAGCTCCGCCCTCTATAGTGTCACTTCTGGTTGCAAAAATCCAAGATGGCGACGACCAAAAACCAAGATGGTGATGGAAGCTTGAAGACACTTCAGCTTTGAGTTCACTTTTGTTGTTGTCTGCTTTTAGGACAAAATTTTGAGACTTGTAAATAAAATATACATTCATTCAATGTTAAACACAGCTTATACGCGGATATGTGAGTTCTAGTGCAAGAAGGTCAAAAACTCCAGGCGGGGCACTCTAGCACTCGCCTGAACAAAGTAGAAAGTACTAGAACTCTGAAGGATAGCTTTTGCCCCAGTTAAATGTCACAGAGCCTTACAGAGAACCAGATTCAACCGCCAGCTCCATCTTAGAGATAGAGAGAAGGCGCCCTAGAATATCTGGCGCCCAGCTTATCTAGTCGGCCGAACATAACAATTTGCTGTTACCTCAACATGCATACATACTGATGATGCAGAGAAGGCGGTCCCAGGACGTGAGCCAGTGTGGGCGGAGATGCCCAGTGCTCCAACGAGGTTCTTTGAATGCTAAAAACAGAGCCACCTCCAACTTTGCTTTGACCAATAGGCGTCCAGAAGGCGAACCTATACCCCGCTTGCTTTTACCTTTTTTGTTTACCTTTTGCTTTTGCTCTAGGTCCGTGCACGTATCACTGCTGGACATAATACTTCTGTTACAAATAAACCTTATTGCTTGAATTGAGCTAAACGCCTCGACCTAAGTCTGTTCACATGAGTTTAATTCACAACATGGTAGCAGAGTTTGGCTTTAACGATCAGTAGGAGTTATTCATCTCGTGACGGACTTCTTTTTCTTCAGAGACAAAACAACAGGTGTTTTTCCCGAGAGGCTGGGAGGCCGGTTGCCGACCGGAGCCATTCTGTTCACACCTCGGGAACCTGGTCAAGCAGCGCTGCAATAAAAGGTGAGCAGAGCCAATTCAATTGAAATCTGCAGATTGTTTTTAGTACCTAAATTATTGACCAGAAGTACTGAGCTGTGAGTATGAATTGCATTGACTAAATTGCTAAAGATAAAGATACGTAACATTGTAACAGAATTGTTATGACAGCTGTGTGGGGTTTTTAGCATAGAATGTACATGTGTGTGTGGATCTGACAGAAACTGACGATTGTGAAATTGACTGAGTTGGCAACGTGTACACCGCGTAAGTTTTGATAACTGGTCGGAAGTCACACAGCCGTGGCGAAAGCTTCGGCTCGCTGACCAATGACGGTCTGAAAGACTGAATCCCGGGCCATATTGTTGATTCATGCAACGTAGCAAGCTGATGTTTGGATCACGTATATAGAAATTGTTGTTGAAAATACGCTGATGTGAAAATAGTGTGTGTGAAGACTGCAAAACGCCACTTCCTTAGGGACCACACGTTCATGCATGTTGTACACTGTAAAACGAAGATCCTTATGAGGTTTGTGTACCAGTATTGCAGAAAAGGGCAGTGTGTGGGTTTTGAGTGCAGCAGAGATGTGCTCTGGGAAGACATCGATTTAAATGGTAGCATAAGATATCTCCACTTTCTTCGGAACCGTGTTCTCACAAGGCGTGCTTTGTAAAAGATAAGATCGATAGATCTCCTGACGAGGTTCGGGTGCGATTATTTGTGGAATCACGGCAGTGTGTGGTAGATTGAGTGCTGAGTAATGTCTCAGGGAGACACCCATTTCCTCAAGGGACCGAGCTCGTGAGAATACACTATAACAGCAGATCCATATGTGATTTGTGTGTATTTCAGTGTCGGCAGTGTATGGTTTCAATTTGGTATGGATGAGAGTGATTCCGTGAAGCGTACATATTATTGTGAAAAGGAAGATTGGAGTTGAAGTGTATCCATCAGGTTTGTGTGTGTTGCCAGTCATTGACGGTTAGTGGAGCAGAATATAAGCATAAGACACCAACTTTGCAACCATCACAGAAACACAAAACATTAGGTTAGGCTGAGAAAGCTGAGGGTTAATATACGTGTCAGTTAGAAATATTACAGATTCATTGAGAATTGGGTTCGTTAGGGGCCGTAAAAAATTTAGAAGCGAAGACAGTCAGGCACAGAGGCTCAAGGGAGTGAACATTTTAGATAAGGAAGACGCTGCAGCCGAAGGGAGGGTGAGATAGTGTCGCAAGTCAAGGTCGCAAGGCAGAAGAAAATTTGACAGAAGCTTTGGCTCCCTCTTGTGGACATTGGGAGTACTACTTTGGCTCCATCTGGTGGACATCAGGGGTACTGCGTCGAGAAAATTGACAGAAACTTTGGCTCCCTCTGTTGGTACTTCAGGAACTGCAAGAAGAACATTTGATAGGAGCGTTGGCTCCAACTGGTGGACATTCGAGAGTACTGCATCAAAAATTTGAAGTTTGGAATTTGAAATTTCAAAACAAAAGAAATTTGAAATTTGAAAAACAAAAAACAAAAAACAATAATAATAATAATAAAAAATCATTTGAATTGAATTTAAAAAAAAAGAAGAACACAAGGAGACATGGCTGGAGCTGTGGCTCCACCTGGTGGCTATTCAGGAGTACTGCGTGCAAAACTGAAGAAAGCACTCACAGACACAGCAGGAAAGACTGCATGGAAAAGAGACAAGACACATTGGGATAATTGCATGAAACGATGGAAAGAGGAGGGATGGTGGAAGGCGGCCAGTCCACTACCTCCATCGGTCAACAACCTCCGGCTTTTTACCAACGATTTGACAAAACGAGTGGCTCAAGCACAGACTGCAGAGACAAATCAAACGACAAATCAAACCAAGCGATGGGGGTTCGCTAACACACTGAAGCAAGCCCGCAAAGACAGAGAAGAGGAACAGCGAGTGGCAATGATGGCACTAGGAATGGCCATAACAGATCGGATGCAGGTGGACATGCCAACCGGAAAAGAAAAAACCAGGCCCCATCTGTCACTCGACATCACCTCACTCAACATCAACCCCCTTGACATCACCCCTACCACACAAGCCCCAGTAGGTCTGGAAAAGACTGCACAGGAACCGGGCCAGGCATCTCTGGCCTCGGCCCCTCCCGCGCCCTCAACAAACTTGGCGCCCTCAACTGGCCTGTATCCAGCACTCCCTCCAGTTCCTCCCCCACACTCCCCTAATAATCCATTTATACAAGCACCGATGAGAACAGTAAAAGGAGGAATGCTAACAGGAGCATTCAAGATGGCACTGGATGAAGGGTGCACCATCGAGACGAGCTCCACCTCAACAGAGCGAGCAATGAGAGGCATGATGAAGAGGATGGAGATGTTGGAAAGAGCTATGACAGGAGTCCCCAGTAGGGAACACGAAGAGGATCTTCAAGGAACAGAGAGAGGCCAGCGGGCCAACGAGGAGGAAACAGAGGCCCAGCGGCAGAGAGATCTCGATCAGGAGTGCATTCAGCGACTTCGCGACGAACTCGCTGCCAGAACATCTCGCCCCATGCACTCAGAAGAGACCTATGTGACAAGCAACCTGTACTATGACTCTGCAGGCAGAAGACAGCCATCACCAAGGGACTCAAGCGGACCAATTACAATGGAGCAGCTCTCTGTCGTGCGAACAGGAGCTGAAGAACTACAACATACTCTGGCCTCAGTTATGGGCTACGGCAGAGAGACCAGCAACCAAGGAGCACCGGTGGAGCGGTCAACATATAAGGTGACGGGCACTCTACACGGAAAAGTCACCCCCCTCAAGGCAGGGGCTGGAGCCCCTCTCCCCCCCCAGTATCACCTTCGGTCCCATGGCCTGGCACCAAGAGGAGGAGCCAGAAGAAGAGGAGCGCCTGGAGACAGAGAAGCGTCCTATTTCTGCTACAACTGTGGGAAACCAGGACACTTCGCAAGAGACTGCAGGGCAGCACCGCAGCAAACACAGAGAGGAAGAGGACAATCACAGCTTTCTCTCTGCTCCAAACTGCCCAGTCAACCTGCTAGGACGCGATCTGATGACTCGCCTCAATCTGATCATCTGGATGAACCAAGACGGTGTCCTCCAAGGACGAAGAGGTTTACTGGCTACGCTGTCTTCAAAATGGCCCCCAAACCCCTGCCATCCAATATTGGTTCAACATTCTCAAACCAAAAATCACTCAGCTTTTCCCATACAAAACTCCCCTGGACCACGTCCATCGCACTCATGTCCCCAGACTACTCCCTACCGTTCCACCTTGATGTTTCCGAAAGAGACAGCCTACTCAATGCTGTACTCTTCCAGAAAAAGGGGGTGGCCATCATGAAATGCAAAGGACATGACACAATCAAATCACGAATCAGCGCCGGTAATGACGCGGCAGACAAAGCAGCCAAGAAAACTGGAGGCTACACACCTCGCCAAATGGTTATGAAGCCAACATCCGGCCCACCTGAGCTCACCATCGAACACATCAAAGATCATCAAAAGAAAGCAGGACCTTATGAATGGTCCGAATGGACACGAAAAGGAGCCTCAAAAGACAAAGAAGGTCTGTGGAGAGCCCACGACGGCAGAGTGGTTGCCTCAGCAGAACTGTGTGCAGCACTCCTACCAGGGGCCCACGGACCTACGCACGAGGGAAAGAAACGGACATTGGAAAATTTAAAACAACTATGGTGGCATCCGCACATGGAAGCGATATCTTTCCTCTTCTGCGATGAATGTCAAATTTGTGGCAATCACAATTCAAGAAAACCATTCAAGACACCGATGGTATCTTATCCCGTGCCCTCAGCCTGTTTCCAAGACATTAGCATAGATTATACAGATATGACACTTAGAGAATAGAGGGCAGGGAAAGAGGTACATCTTGGTAATGGTAGACAGATTTTCAAGAAGGGTGGAAGCAATTCCCGAGAAGACGCGCAAATAGTTGTAAAGTGGCTGCAGACAGAACTGATTCCCCGTTACGGAGTACCGAGATGCATCCGCTCCGATAACGGATCACACTTTAGCAACACCATGCTCGCACAGGTAGAGCAATTTCTGGGAATCACACACCGATTCGGGTCAGTCTATCACCCGCAATCTCAGGGCCTGGTGGAACGAGCGAATCAGACCCTTAAGGCCAAAATTGCCAAAGTTTGCGCGGGCTCCAAATTAACATGGGTTGAGGCCCTGCCCATGGCCCTTATGGCCATGGGGTCCGGAAAAGGGGGAGAAACACATCTCTCCCCACACGAGATCTTGACTGGCCGGCCGATGCCAGGTCCACCCAGAGATGGAGGTCATATGCCACCTCTGGATGTACGGCAGATTGAAATGTCTGACTATGTGAGTGCCCTAACTTCTCTTACTGAAGCTCTCTCCAAACAGATCGAGAGGACTCGAGCAGTACCTGAAGCAGCGGCAGCTGGAAAGCAGATACAAGTAGGTGATTGGGTCAGGGTCAAGGTTCACAAGCGCAAGTGGACTGACCCCAGGTGGACTGGGCCGTACGAAGTGAAGGAGGTTACTTCACACTCGGTTCAGGTCAAGGGCAAATCAGGCGCCACTTGGCACCACCTGACACACTGTGTCCCAGCACCGGTACCAACCAGAACACTGGGAGAAATTCGCACTGATTTGGAAAATGCATCGAGAGTCTAGACGCTCTCTAGGGGACCCTCATGCAAACCCCGCCGACCGAGGTCGGCAGCGCTTCACCTGGAAAGGGGTGGGATGTATGAAGAAAACTATGATGGGGATGGGTATGGGCATATTTGTTGCCTTACTGATGTGGGGGCTAGAAACCGGGTATCAGACACAACAGCACCCATCTAATTCAACTGCCCCTTTTCCCTCTCCATCCCCGAATCAGACATACACCCGAACAAGACGTAGCACCCCACCATTGGTCCATACCAAAACATGTGGATCCCAACTCATTCTGAATTACACCGCAGGGACCACTACATCATACACATTTGACTTATGCTCCGTCATAGACTGTACAGGGAATCCGAGTGGGTGGCGTGAGTATGATGTCTACCTCTGCGGCGCTCCCTGGTTGGTGGACAGTTGCGAGACCAAGGGATACCCGCCACCATATATAGACGGGGCGTGCAGCGAATGGGATTTTGTAACTAAGTACACCGGAGCATGGGTCCCCAATGGTTTGAAAACCACCAGCCCAGAGTATAGGTGGTGGAGCAAAATTAGCCTACAGAGAGACTTTAGTGCCACAACTAACCCTCTTACTCTCTCAGTAGACAACATAACAGCAAGTTCTAACGGTGGAACCAGGGTATGGTTCATCTTAGGCGTCGACGTCTCATACTTCGATTCCATGGCTGGCATCCAGATCAATATATTCCCCAAGGTAGTGAACAACCTCGCCCAGCACACGTCTGCCCCAGCATTGGCATCCCCATCTGACACCGGTCCCGTAGTGTTTTCTCAAGATTATACAGAAATGACTCCCCTACAGGTCTTGCGAATGTCCACAGGCTATGGCAATGATAATGTTTGGTTAAATTGGATCACTGATAATGCTAAAAGACAAGATATGACAGGGTGTGTGGCTTGCGCCTCCGCCCGACCAGCCATGTTCACCGAGCCAGCCCCTCTCTACCCGCAAACTGATCTTTATGGCTATGCTTGCATGATAGGTCTCACACGGCAAGCTACGCCCACAAATTGCGCCGCACTTGCCGCGATATTTCCACCTATCGCAAATGAAACAAAATTGGGCCAATTTTCCGCAATTAGAGGTCAGGCAAACAGGTACACCTGTTTCAATTTCACAGCAGTCAGTCCACAGCTGAATGTGGGCATAATTCCCCCTGATTGGTGCAAAGAGACCCGCAATGGCTTAGATATTGGGCCCTGGGCCAGAGCAGGTCTATTCTATTACTGTGGAGGCCTGCGCTTAGTACCTAGAATAGAAGCGACCAAAACCATTGGAACTTGTGCAATGGTCAGACTCGGAATGCCCCTTACCCTAATAGGTCGCAGAGCAGAACGGACCGACGATCTAGCCACTTCTCTCACCAAACGCAGAAGGCGACACATTATCAAACGAGGTGTTGCCTTAGGTTCCTTCTCGCTCACCGGGGGCCCCACCTATATAGACTCTATAGGCATCCCAAGAGGCGTTCCTGACGAATACAAACTAGCAGATCAAGTTGCGGCAGGTTTTGAAAACATCCCCATAATCTCAGCCTTCTTTCCGATCACTCCCAACAAAAATGTGGACCGCATAAACTATGTCCATTACAATGTTTTGCGTCTCGTTAATCTCACTAGGGATGCCGTTGAAGGTTTAGCCGAACAACTCGCGCCGACCTCTCTTATAACTATGCAAAATAGAATGGCCTTAGACATGTTGTTAGCTGAAAAAGGGGGTGTTTGCTCAATGTTTGGAGACATGTGTTGTACCATCATTCCCAACAACACTGCCCCAGACGGTTCGGTCACTAAGGCCTTAAATAGTCTGCGCACCCTCTCGGAAGAAATGCATGTGGCCTCAGGTATAGACAACCCATTCTCTGAATGGATGGAGAGTCTGTTTGGTAAATGGAAGACTCTAGTTATGTCCATCACCGTTTCTGTCGGCATTTTCCTGGCCATAATTGTCACTTGTGGCTGTTGCTGCATCCCTTGCCTTCGCACCCTGATTAGCCGGCTGATAACTACGGCCCTATCAAAAGAGAAAGTCCCTCCTCCGTATGGGGCTTATCCCCTCCTCTTCGATGGTCAACCAGCTTCCTATCCAGACGATTCGGATGATAGGGACCTAAACATCGAGTTACAGCCATTGAATTGAATTGAAAACATAGAGTTCACACCTAGCAGGTGTGAAAAGGGGGATTTGTAAATAAAATATACATTCATTCAATGTTAAACACAGCTTATACGCGGATATGTGAGTTCTAGTGCAAGAAGGTCAAAAACTCCAGGCGGGGCACTCTAGCACTCGCCTGAACAAAGTAGAAAGTACTAGAACTCTGAAGGATAGCTTTTGCCCCAGTTAAATGTCACAGAGCCTTACAGAGAACCAGATTCAACCGCCAGCTCCATCTTAGAGATAGAGAGAAGGCGCCCTAGAATATCTGGCGCCCAGCTTATCTAGTCGGCCGAACATAACAATTTGCTGTTACCTCAACATGCATACATACTGATGATGCAGAGAAGGCGGTCCCAGGACGTGAGCCAGTGTGGGCGGAGATGCCCAGTGCTCCAACGAGGTTCTTTGAATGCTAAAAACAGAGCCACCTCCAACTTTGCTTTGACCAATAGGCGTCCAGAAGGCGAACCTATACCCCGCTTGCTTTTACCTTTTTTGTTTACCTTTTGCTTTTGCTCTAGGTCCGTGCACGTATCACTGCTGGACATAATACTTCTGTTACAAATAAACCTTATTGCTTGAATTGAGCTAAACGCCTCGACCTAAGTCTGTTCACATGAGTTTAATTCACAACAGACTCACATGTTCTTCTTCAGACTAGAATAACAGGAACCAGAGAGGAACTGTTCTTCAAGTCTACTTTAAACTATTTAGCAGAAACAATACTGGAGGTTGAGAATGTTTACGGAGGATGAACCACAAAGAGACGGATTCACTCAGTGTCTCTGGTGTTCATGAGTCTTTAACAGAACCACAGAGCAGAGGGAGAGAAAACACTGGACAGCACCCGAGGTTTGATCCCGGGGAGGGAGAGAGAGTCGAATTCTCCAATGAGAATTGATCGAAGTAACCACTGAGCTAAACCAGTGCGTCTGTATCTGCAGGAAGTAGACTTTATAAAGACTGCTGCTGTCTGCTGCGTCATCAGGAACACAGAGGAGACTCTGCAGCACTCTCATGTTCATCAAGACAGTTTCACATTAAAACTGCTGCACTGGTTTAGCTCAGTGAGGATGTTTCCTATCAGGAGCTACAGAGTCTTTATAAAGTCTACTTCCTGTTAACACAGACGCACTGGTTTAGCTCAGTGGTTACTTCACTCCTCAAATCTTTCAGATTACTTGGTTCTCTCCCTCCTCGGGATCAAACCTCGGGCACTGTCCAGTGTTTTCTGAAGTTTTGTTTTAAGAGCAGGCCACAACAAAAGTGAAGTCAAAGCTTCATGTGTTAAAGCTGCATTCTCTCTAGTGTCCACCAGGGGGCGACTCCTCTGGTTGTATAGAAGTCTATGAGAAAATGACTCTACTTCTCTCTTGATGTATTACCTCAGTAAACATTGTAAACATGAGTTTATGGTCTCAATCTCTAGTTTCAAGTCTTCTTCAATACAGCATGATGTTCATTTCGTAATTATGGTCCATTAAGAGTCAAACAGATAGGGCTGGGCGGTATGACCAAAAATGCATATCACGGTATTTTGTAAGACTATGGCGGTTTCACAGTATTTTTTTCCGCATTAAAGCATTAATTAATTAACGCCGAAAAGAACCGGCCCGGCCAACCGGCCAGCGAGCGGTGAACAGCTGTTTGTGTGGCGCATCTTCCGTCACTTCCTGTTTCCTTCACCTACATTCCCCTGGGTCCTAAGCCCCTCCATGTACCAACGTACATTTACAACAAATACCACACATATTACACGGTAATCAGCGTTGCATATGTGTCTGACCAAAATACCTTTTGTTGTTCAGTCTTTGTTCATCCTGCATCGCTCTTTTCTGTTCTTTAATGTAACGTTACTGGAGCGACAGAGCTTCTCCCAGCTGTTAGCAGACTGTTGTTAGCTAGCTGTACCCAGCATGCAGTTCGGCGGTGAAATTTTATAAATGTACAATTATTAGTGTCACAAACTGTTGTGTGTGGTGTTTTGCCGTGTTAAAGAGTGTTAGTTGTGGGTTATTAATTGTTGTTATAAAGTTATAACCATGACTAGGGTTCCCTCTCAACACAGTTAAGACAACTAGCTCCGACCGTAGCGCTTACAGTCTATTGTCTGATCCACACTCCGGAGCAGAAGGTGGCGGTAATGCACCAATAAGATGGACACCAACCGCCGTAAAACTAGAAGAAGAAGAAGTAGAGCTCTCAGCGGCGAACAATATATTTTGCTGCCTGTCGAAGAGCGACAGAAGTTGTTTCGGCTGTGCACCGGTATGACGGTATATGAAAAATTCATGTCGTATGGGATATTAAAACCGGTATACCGGTTGAACCGGTATTACACCCAGCCCTACAAACAGACCATAAAGCAGGGGATGCTTTAGGGGTTTATGGAGGATGAACCACAAAGAGACGGCTTCACTCAGTGTCTCTGGTGTTCATGAGTCGTTAACAGAGCCACAGAGCAGAGGGAGAGAAAACACTGGACAGCGCCCCGGGTTCGATCCCGCGGACGGGAGGAGAGTCGGATTCTCTGAAAGAGAAATGATCGAAGTAACCACTGAGCTAAACCAGTGCAGCAGCTGTGATGTGAAACTGTCCTCATGAACATGAGAGTGCTGCAGAGTCTCCTCTGTGTTCCTGATGACGCAGCAGACAGCAGCAGTCTTTATAAAGTCTACTTCCTGTTAACACAGACGCACTGGTTTAGCTCAGTGGTTACTTCGCTCCTCAAATCTTTCAGATTACTTGGTTCTCTCCCTCCTCGGGATCAAACCTCAGGCGCCGTCCAGTGTTTTCTGAAGTTTTGTTTTAAGAGCAGGCCACAACAAAAGTGAAGTCAAAGCTTCATGTGTTAAAGCTGCATTCTCTCTAGTCTCCACCAGGGGGCGACTCCTCTGGTTGTATGGAAGTCTATGAGGAAATTACTCTACTTCTCTCTTGATGTATTACCTCAGTAAACATTGTAAACATGAGTTTATGGTCTCAATCTCTAGTTTCAAGTCTTCTTCAATACAGCATGATGTTCATTTCGTACATTATGGTCCATTTAGAGTCAAACAGACCATAAAGCAGGGGATGCTTTAGGGCGGGGCTACACAGTGATTGACAGGTCTCTAGCAGAGACGTTGTCCGGTCTGGGAGTCGTCCGTTCTATATTTATTCAGCTTTAACCCTTTAACAGTGTGTTTTCACTTCATGAAAGTTAATTGAAACATTTTGGTCATAAATATGTCTCATTAAGGGTTCACTTGTTCTTAGCTCCGCCCTCTATAGTGTCACTTCTGGTTGCAAAAATCCAAGATGGCGACGACCAAAAACCAAGATGGTGATGGAAGCTTGAAGACACTTCAGCTTTGAGTTCACTTTTGTTGTTGTCTGCTTTTAGGACAAAATTTTGAGACTCACATGTTCTTCTTCAGACTAGAATAACAGGAACCAGAGAGGAACTGTTCTTCAAGTCTACTTTAAACTATTTAGCAGAAACAATACTGGAGGTTGAGAATGTTTACGGAGGATGAACCACAAAGAGACGGATTCACTCAGTGTCTCTGGTGTTCATGAGTCTTTAACAGAACCACAGAGCAGAGGGAGAGAAAACACTGGACAGCACCCGAGGTTTGATCCCGGGGAGGGAGAGAGAGTCGAATTCTCCAATGAGAATTGATCGAAGTAACCACTGAGCTAAACCAGTGCGTCTGTATCTGCAGGAAGTAGACTTTATAAAGACTGCTGCTGTCTGCTGCGTCATCAGGAACACAGAGGAGACTCTGCAGCACTCTCATGTTCATCAAGACAGTTTCACATTAAAACTGCTGCACTGGTTTAGCTCAGTGAGGATGTTTCCTATCAGGAGCTACAGAGTCTTTATAAAGTCTACTTCCTGTTACCACAGACGCACTGGTTTAGCTCAGTGGTTACTTCGCTCCTCAAATCTTTCAGATTACTTGGTTCTCTCCCTCCTCGGGATCAAACCTCGGGCGCTGTCCAGTGTTTTCTGAAGTTTTGTTTTAAGAGCACGCCACAACAAAAGTGAAGTCAAAGCTTCATGTGTTAAAGCTGCATTCTCTCTAGTCTCCACCAGGGGGCGACTCCTCTGGTTGTATAGAAGTCTATGAGGAAATTACTCTACTTCTCTCTTGATGTATTACCTCAGTAAACATTGTAAACATGAGTTTATGGTCTCAATCTCTAGTTTCAAGTCTTCTTCAATACAGCATGATGTTCATTTCGTACATTATGGTCCATTTAGAGTCAAACAGACCATAAAGCAGGGGATGCTTTAGGGCGGGGCTACACAGTGATTGACAGGTCTCTAGCAGAGACGTTGTCCGGTCTGGGAGTCGTCCGTTCTATATTTATTCAGCTTTAACCCTTTAACAGTGTGTTTTCACTTCATGAAAGTTAATTGAAACATTTTGGTCATAAATATGTCTCATTAAGGGTTCACTTGTTCTTAGCTCCGCCCTCTATAGTGTCACTTCTGGTTGCAAAAATCCAAGATGGCGACGACCAAAAACCAAGATGGTGATGGAAGCTTGAAGACACTTCAGCTTTGAGTTCACTTTTGTTGTTGTCTGCTTTTAGGACAAAACTTTGAGACTCACATGTTCTTCTTCAGACTAGAATAACAGGAACCAGAGAGGAACTGTTCTTCAAGTCTACTTTAAACTATTTAGCAGAAACAATACTGGAGGTGGAGAATGTTTACGGAGGATGAACCACAAAGAGACGGCTTCACTCAGTGTCTCTGGTGTTCATGAGTCTTTAACAGAACCACAGAGCAGAGGGAGAGAAAACACTGGACAGCACCCGAGGTTTGATCCCGGGGAGGGAGAGAGAGTCGAATTCTCCAATGAGAATTGATCGAAGTAACCACTGAGCTAAACCAGTGCGTCTGTGTAAACAGGAAGTAGACTTTATAAAGACTGCTGCTGTCTGCTGCTTCATCAGGAACACAGAGGAGACTCTGCAGCACTCTCATGTTCATCAAGACAGTTTCACATTAAAACTGCTGCACTGGTTTAGCTCAGTGAGGATGTTTCCTATCAGGAGCTACAGAGTCTTTATAAAGTCTACTTCCTGTTAACACAGACGCACTGGTTTAGCTCAGTGGTTACTTCGCTCCTCAAATCTTTCAGATTACTTGGTTCTCTCCCTCCTCGGGATCAAACCTCAGGCGCTGTCCAGTGTTTTCTGAAGTTTTGTTTTAAGAGCAGGCCACAACAAAAGTGAAGTCAAAGCTTCATGTGTTAAAGCTGCATTCTCTCTAGTGTCCACCAGGGGGCGACTCCTCTGGTTGTATAGAAGTCTATGAGAAAATGACTCTACTTCTCTCTTGATGTATTACCTCAGTAAACATTGTAAACATGAGTTTATGGTCTCAATCTCTAGTTTCAAGTCTTCTTCAATACAGCATGATGTTCATTTCGTAATTATGGTCCATTAAGAGTCAAACAGATAGGGCTGGGCGGTATGACCAAAAATGCATATCACGGTATTTTGTAAGACTATGGCGGTTCCACAGTATTTTTTTCCGCATTAAAGCATTAATTAATTAACGCCGAAAAGAACCGGCCCGGCCAACCGGCCAGCGAGCGGTGAACAGCTGTTTGTGTGGCGCGTCTTCCGTTCCGTCACTTCCTGTTTCCTTCACCTACATTCCCCTGGGTCCTAAGCCCCTCCATGTACCAACATACATTTATAACAAATACCACACATATTATGCGGTAATCAGCGTTGCATATGTGTCTGACCAAAATACCTTTTGTTGTTCAGTCTTTGTTCATCCTGCATCGCTCTTTTCTGTTCTTTAATGTAACGTTACTGGAGCGACAGAGCTTCTCCCAGCTGTTAGCAGACTGTTGTTAGCTAGCTGTACCCAGCATGCAGTTCGGCGGTGAAATTTTATAAATGTACAATTATTAGTGTCACAAACTGTTGTGTGTGGTGTTTTGCCGTGTTAAAGAGTGTTAGTTGTGGGTTATTAATTGTTGTTATAAAGTTATAACCATGACTAGGGTTCCCTCTCAATACAGTTAAGACAACTAGCTCCGACCGTAGCGCTTACAGTCTATTGTCTGATCCACACTCCGGAGCAGAAGGTGGCGGTAATGCACCAATAAGATGGACACCAACCGCCGTAAAACTAGAAGAAGAAGAAGTAGAGCTCTCAGCGGCGAACAATATATTTTGCTGCCTGTCGAAGAGCGACAGAAGTTGTTTCGGCTGTGCACCGGTATGACGGTATATGAAAAATTCATGTCGTATGGGATATTAAAACCGGTATACCGGTTGAACCGGTATTACACCCAGCCCTACAAACAGACCATAAAGCAGGGGATGCTTTAGGGGTTTATGGAGGATGAACCACAAAGAGACGGCTTCACTCAGTGTCTCTGGTGTTCATGAGTCGTTAACAGAACCACAGAGCAGAGGGAGAGAAAACACTGGACAGCGCCCCGGGTTCGATCCCGCGGACGGGAGGAGAGTCGGATTCTCTGAAAGAGAAATGATCGAAGTAACCACTGAGCTAAACCAGTGCAGCAGCTGTGATGTGAAACTGTCCTCATGAACATGAGAGTGCTGCAGAGTCTCCTCTGTGTTCCTGATGACGCAGCAGACAGCAGCAGTCTTTATAAAGTCTACTTCCTGTTAACACAGACGCACTGGTTTAGCTCAGTGGTTACTTCGCTCCTCAAATCTTTCAGATTACTTGGTTCTCTCCCTCCTCGGGATCAAACCTCAGGCGCCGTCCAGTGTTTTCTGAAGTTTTGTTTTAAGAGCAGGCCACAACAAAAGTGAAGTCAAAGCTTCATGTGTTAAAGCTGCATTCTCTCTAGTGTCCACCAGGGGGCGACTCCTCTGGTTGTATAGAAGTCTATGAGAAAATGACTCTACTTCTCTCCTGATGTATTACCTCAGTAAACATTGTAAACATGAGTTTATGGTCTCAATCTCTAGTTTCAAGTCTTCTTCAATACAGCATGATGTTCATTTCGTAATTATGGTCCATTAAGAGTCAAACAGATAGGGCTGGGCGGTATGACCAAAAATGCATATCACGGTATTTTGTAAGACTATGGCGGTTTCACAGTATTTTTTTCCGCATTAAAGCATTAATTAATTAACGCCGAAAAGAACCGGCCAGGCCAACCGGCCACCGAGCGGTGAACAGCTGTTTGTGTGGCGCGTCTTCCGTTCAGTCACTTCCTGTTTCCTTCACCTACATTCCCCTGGGTCCTAAGCCCCTCCATGTACCAACATACATTTATAACAAATACCACACATATTATGCGGTAATCAGCGTTGCATATGTGTCTGACCAAAATACCTTTTGTTGTTCAGTCTTTGTTCATCCTGCATCGCTCTTTTCTGTTCTTTAATGTAACGTTACTGGAGCGACAGAGCTTCTCCCAGCTGTTAGCAGACTGTTGTTAGCTAGCTGTACCCAGCATGCAGTTCGGCGGTGAAATTTTATAAATGTACAATTATTAGTGTCACAAACTGTTGTGTGTGGTGTTTTGCCGTGTTAAAGAGTGTTAGTTGTGGGTTATTAATTGTTGTTATAAAGTTATAACCATGACTAGGGTTCCCTCTCAACACAGTTAAGACAACTAGCTCCGACCGTAGCGCTTACAGTCTATTGTCTGATCCACACTCCGGAGCAGAAGGTGGCGGTAATGCACCAATAAGATGGACACCAACCGCCGTAAAACTAGAAGAAGAAGAAGTAGAGCTCTCAGCGGCGAACAATATATTTTGCTGCCTGTCGAAGAGCGACAGAAGTTGTTTCGGCTGTGCACCGGTATGACGGTATATGAAAAATTCATGTCGTATGGGATATTAAAACCGGTATACCGGTTGAACCGGTATTACACCCAGCCCTACAAACAGACCATAAAGCAGGGGATGCTTTAGGGGTTTATGGAGGATGAACCACAAAGAGACGGCTTCACTCAATGTCTCTGGTGTTCATGAGTCGTTAACAGAGCCACAGAGCAGAGGGAGAGAAAACACTGGACAGCGCCCCGGGTTCGATCCCGCGGACGGGAGGAGAGTCGGATTCTCTGAAAGAGAAATGATCGAAGTAACCACTGAGCTAAACCAGTGCAGCAGCTGTGATGTGAAACTGTCCTCATGAACATGAGAGTGCTGCAGAGTCTCCTCTGTGTTCCTGATGACGCAGCAGACAGCAGCAGTCTTTATAAAGTCTACTTCCTGTTAACACAGACGCACTGGTTTAGCTCAGTGGTTACTTCGCTCCTCAAATCTTTCAGATTACTTGGTTCTCTCCCTCCTCGGGATCAAACCTCAGGCGCTGTCCAGTGTTTTCTGAAGTTTTGTTTTAAGAGCAGGCCACAACAAAAGTGAAGTCAAAGCTTCATGTGTTAAAGCTGCATTCTCTCTAGTCTCCACCAGGGGGCGACTCCTCTGGTTGTATAGAAGTCTATGAGGAAATTACTCTACTTCTCTCTTGATGTATTACCTCAGTAAACATTGTAAACATGAGTTTATGGTCTCAATCTCTAGTTTCAAGTCTTCTTCAATACAGCATGATGTTCATTTCGTACATTATGGTCCATTTAGAGTCAAACAGACCATAAAGCAGGGGATGCTTTAGGGCGGGGCTACACAGTGATTGACAGGTCTCTAGCAGAGACGTTGTCCGGTCTGGGAGTCGTCCGTTCTATATTTATTCAGCTTTAACCCTTTAACAGTGTGTTTTCACTTCATGAAAGTTAATTGAAACATTTTGGTCATAAATATGTCTCATTGAGGGTTCACTTGTTCTTAGCTCCGCCCTCTATAGTGTCACTTCTGGTTGCAAAAATCCAAGATGGCGACGACCAAAAACCAAGATGGTGATGGAAGCTTGAAGACACTTCAGCTTTGAGTTCACTTTTGTTGTTGTCTGCTTTTAGGACAAAACTTTGAGACTCACATGTTCTTCTTCAGACTAGAATAACAGGAACCAGAGAGGAACTGTTCTTCAAGTCTACTTTAAACTATTTAGCAGAAACAATACTGGAGGTGGAGAATGTTTACGGAGGATGAACCACAAAGAGACGGATTCACTCAGTGTCTCTGGTGTTCATGAGTCTTTAACAGAACCACAGAGCAGAGGGAGAGAAAACACTGGACAGCACCCCGGGCTCGATCGCGCGGACGGGAGGAGAGTCGGATTCTCTGAAAGAGAAATGATCGAAGTAACCACTGAGCTAAACCAGTGCATCTGTGGTAACAGGAAGTAGACTTTATAAAGACTCTGTAGCTCCTGATAGGAAAGATCCTCACTCTAGGATATCATATGTTTTTCTAGTGAGTATGAACAGTGAAGTCTTAAACATTCAAATAGACACACAGGTGGATGGGTCAAACAACCACCAAAGTAATTAATGTTGCTTCATGTTTTTCGTCATTTATTTATCAGCTTTGGTTGTTGAAAGATTTTTATTAAAATTTCATTCCAAGTGGTAATAAAAAAGTCTTCAAAAGTTTTACATCTACCTTGCAGAAGGAACCCTGGATCTATGCTAAAGCTCTGGAGATCTCAGATGACACACATACAACATTTAAATCACACTCACAGAATATACTGACATTTGCTATTTTTTTGTGAGCAAAATAAAAACAACAACATCTAAAAACAGTGCAAATGTACAACGTTAAATGTAAATGAATACATTTTTGTTGGTCATAACGTCCAAGAGTGCCGCCTCATGTTGTCGAGCTGTCTGTCCCGAGGACCCTCCACAGAGACAGAACCACCACCGGCCACAGGAAGGTTGGAGGTCGGTGCAGCAGTAAGCCTGTGGAGCCTTTACAGCGCTTGATGCTCTCTGGAGAGGAAGAGAGAGAGAGACTAAGCTCGGCAGCATTTATTTTGCTGCGCGCTGTTGCTCTGAAGAAGTATGTGAAACAACGTTCAAATCACGTCCAGGCATCTTAGCTACTAGTTCAAAGCTAAAAAGCTGTATATCGGTAGTCAAACATAAAAATAAACAGACATATCTCTGTGTAAAAGGGTCGCACACGTTAAAAAAAAAATCACACGCATGTGAAACGCAAATTAATGACAGATGCGTTCATGATCATCTCCTGCTCGTCAGCGGAGTAAAAAGAGGCTCTTTCTTTGAGTTTATTTGACATTGTACTGTTAGAACATCATGGTTTCGGTGATCGACGCTTCCCCCTTTTGAAGTAGGACGGGCACGCGCAATCATCCTGATCCTGATCGTCTGGGTCGAATTAACGAGACTGTTTGAGAGGATCAGCCTTGGAGAAACCGAGATAGCCTGACTTCAATCATCGGGTTAATTTAGGCTGCTAATAGGACATTTGATCGACTTAGTTGAACCACGTACGAGGAACGGGGCCCAGCTGCTGTAATCAAACAACAATATGGATCATCAACGATCAGTACTTCGTATCAGCGGCAAAAAAACGTGATGGTGGGTCTTTAAGTTATATTTGCTCTTTTTCCTTTTTGCTGATACGATCCGAATAAATAAATATAATAAATAATCATTCACTACCAAAATGTGCACAGTCGGGCTGCTAAACCTGCTGCTGGGCACAATGCTGAGGAAAGACTTTTCATACTTGAAGGTAATACTCACTTTTTCCTTTTTGTATACTGTAGTCGATGGTGATTTGCTTCTCTTCCATCCTGACCTTTCGCGTCAGTGTGCAGTAGTAAGTCATGGGTTTATGTCCGTAAAGCACAGAATGGTTCGGGATTGAAATGTTGCAATTATTAGATTGGTTAGCCGGCAGGAACCCGTCTGAAGTCGAAAACGTACAGGAGAAGGGCGGAGAACCCTTACATAATGCATAACGGCACTGCAACCTTCAACAGATCAAAAATCTCATGGTTACTTTTATTTGCAAGGCACACTTTATTTAATGTCAAAGCCAAAAGCAAATGCATAGCAAGTTAAGTTGACTTGAATGTGAGAACTGGTCTGTGTTAAGAGGAGACTGGGCTTCAACCTGAGGCTGCTGTTGGAGGTGCATGCAGTCAAAATGCCGAAATCCCCCTGCTTCAAGGTCCAAGTTGAACCTGCAGACAGATGGTATCTTATACAATCATGTCATAGTTTCTGAGACGTGCATCACACAATTCCACTTCTCTTAGCACCACAGTGTTCGATAGTTTAAAGAATTGTCAGTTTAAGATTCTATTTCAACCAGATGTTCAACGCCCCCTTAATATCTCAAACCCAGTGTTTTATAGTCAAACCCGAGAGCTGAAGTCTCTTCCGGTGTCGGACCTTATGTCGGAAAAAATATGAACAGTAGTCCAAGGTGAGAGACAAATATATATCTTTTTTATCCTGTTTGAATTGTGCCATTAATTACACATATGATGTTTGTCAATTTAAAAGATGATTTTGCACTTCAAGAAAGTCTCAGTTTGTCGTAGTAACATTTAGTTTCAGTGAACAACATCTTCTACGACGTCACCAACACCAGCATGGCCATTAGCTTAGCTTGCTATCTTTTAAATTGACAAACATCATATGTGTAATTCATGGCACAATTCAACGGGATCAAAAATGTACTTTGGCTATCGTACATATTTTGCTGGCGGTCAACCAGAAGGTGAATTACTCCTTTTAAAGAACCCTTAAAATATCAGAGCCGGACGACATCCTGTTTTTTGATCAAATACTCTTCAATCAGTGATAAGGCAACAACAACAACAACAACAGAAGCACACGGACACGAGCACAACAAAAAGAAACTCAATAGTGTAACAGTGATGTAATCCAATCTCTCAGATCCGATTAAGGCCGGTTCTGCTGATTGATCAGCTCGTTACAGGAGCAGCAGAGCCACTAAAATGTTGTTAGTGTCCTCCTGAATCTCAAAGCTACAAACTCATCCGCCCACATCAACCGCCATAATCATACATCATGCACGATACCTGTAAAAAATAAAATCAAATCTTATATCTTACTTTTATCAGTTTTAAATTAAAATCCACTTTCTCAGATTTGCAGCTTACCTATGAGGAGGAAGAGAAGAGACAAAGAGATCTGCATTTTCCTCATCCAGCTTTTGACAAAAAAACAAAATGGTACAGTCATAGTGTGGAAATAAAATATTATTATTATTATATTTGATCCAAATGATGCAAAAGTCATGACATGCAAAACAAATGTAAACATTATTCAGTTCTGGCTGTTTAGTTCGTGGAGGTGGATTTAAGGAATAAAGTGTTCATGAGCAAATTCAGATTAATACGCCATGTTAAATATGATTATTGATCCTTCCCTGCCCAAGAGCAGTTTTACAAGCTAAAAAAGCATTAAATGAGAGCAACCATTAGACTTTAATGGGAACAGGAACCCAGTTTGAACCCTGCTGTCACGCAACATGTAACATGAAAGCAACCTTCAACTGATCCAACAGGTCTCATGCACCGCTGTCAGTGAATAAACAAAGTGTGTGTGTGGAGCGTAAATATGTTTCAATGTCTTACCGTTGACTTGTTCTTTTCTGCTCCGTGACTGTGGATGATGGCAGCGATCATGTGTCGGTGTGATGGGCAGGGCCAGATGAGGGAAGCAGCTGCAGCTGGAGGGTTAAAGTGCTGCTGCACCGCACGGTACACACTGTTGCTGGTCTGAGGTCTGTGGGGGATTGCTGATGTGAAACTATCATAATGTTGTTGTTTTTTGTAAGACACTTTCAGTCAGACATTAAAACGTTCAGTGTTCTGCAGAGGATAATTAGTGTCCAATGTGCATCTCTGGAACTGTATTGAAGAAGTAAACCAGTGAGCTAAACCAGTGGAGTCGGTCTCGTGGGAAACTGGCTTTATGAACATGACACCTGCTGCTTTGGTGTTGAATGTATGAGTCTGTACATTCTTGATTAAAAGCTCTGTTTTTTCTGTCTACTCTGTTTGTAGAGCATAATCAATTGCTTTTCTCTGACTCATTTATTTCTCGTCCACAGACAGTTGATAAGAAGTGGACGACGTCTTTGTGACGTCACTCATTGGTTTGCGGATGTTTTGAAGCCTTGAGTTCCACCTTTTGGCCGTCGCCATCTTGTTTCTTTTGCGACCAGTGAACAGGAAGTGACCATATCTGGACTGAGGAGGAGCGACGTAGAGACGCCGTATACGTCTCTGGTAGAGACCTGTCAATCACTGTGTAGCCCCGCTACACGGAACAGAGCAAAGCTGACGAGACAAACAAAACACCGGTGATACACAGAAAAAAAAAGAGGGGAAACCACAAAGACAGGAAGTCAAACAAATACAGGACACAGGAACTTCAAAATAAAACAGGAAACAGACTAAACAAAAACCCAAGATCACAACAACCTGCTATTTTGGTTCGTATAGGTGAAGTGGGTAAAATCTATCTGTCATTGTAGAAAACTAATATCCATCACGCAAATTTATACACATATCATTTCCATCTTGTCTCAACTGATTCTTTTGTGTCTGAATTCACAATATCTACCCAACAATCATCATTTGGCTCATGCAACCTGCAACTGGAAATGAAGTGTGTTGCTAATCACGGGTGCATTAGGACTAATGTATATGGGGTTAGATTATCTTATTCATTTCCTGGATCTCCCTCCCCAAAGAGAAATTAGCAAAAACAGCCACGCCTTGAAGTGGAAAGTGGTGGTAAACTGTGAGGAAAAAGCTTCTCTGAAAAGAACAATGCTAATGACACGGTACAAAACAACGTTTAAATTGAAGAGACATGGCCACAAACGGTGCCTTCTAGCGCAACAGATGCAAAACGATCATAACCAGTTATTATATGTTTTCCCCCGTTTGTGTTCTGATTTTAATGGTCACCATTTTTTTCTGCCGTAACCATTGCCTCTCTCGCTTTCATTGTTACTGGTGGAGTCCGCCTTTTCCAAACAAGATCCAAATGACCAACACATCCACAAGAGACTCACAGGAATGATGCATGCATTAGTGTTTGTAATTGAATCTACTTGATATAACACTCTCTGATCACTCTCCTACAGTCGCTGTCTTAATGCAAGCTCAACGCTTCCTATTGCTGCTGGCTCACCACTAAAGTGTTCGACTGGTGAAGCATGCGGTGGATAAAAGGTTATCGGTAATATATTAGCAGTGGTATTGCTGACTAGAAATGTGATACCTCATTATGTTCAGTCATCTGTTGGGATGTTGCATGAGAAAGCTTTATCTTAGAGCATTTCAGGCTCATTACACTGGATACTAAGTTGAGTGTATGAAAACCTCCATCTTCTATTAAAAAGAACACCACTAGACTAGTGACCCAGTCTCAACCACCAGTTGTTGAATTGACCAGAAGTTACACAATGAGGTGAAATCTATAAGGTTGTGCCCTTTACCCTGGCCTGTGTTTAATCAGTCGATAGTACAACCACAGTCCCTTTCGGTAAACCTGAGTTGAAGGTTGTCAAATATTTTTTTGCAGACGCTGTGATAACGCTTGAATTGTTTTACAACATTCTGTAGCAGAGAAAACTGGGAAATGGATTAAAATTTGACATTAAAAGCATTATTTTCTCATCAACAACTATCATCTATGTAAAGACATAGTGGAGTTATGTTTCTCTCCCTCTGTGTGTGTTGTTACCAGAGGTTACATGAGTATATAGTCGTGAGTTATAATATAATAGTGTATATTTCATGGCAATCCATCCAACAGTCGCTGAGATGTTTCGAAGGTTACCATATTGTAACCCTAGTTCTACAAACACAGGCGGGATAGGTAGGTCCTAATTAGCCAGATACACTTGTGCACATTTTCAGTGGGCGAATGCATGCTGGTGATTGGAGAAGAGTGTTACCCATTGAGTCCAGTAGAAGGCAGAGTCTGTGTGAGTTAGAATGGTCTGGACCAGGCGGCAACCTTGTCTTAAAACCTGCATTCTCTCTACTGAACAGCAGGGGGCTACTCCTCTGGTTTTTTTTCCTCTTGGAAGTCTATTAGAAAATGACTCAAATAGTCAAATAGACCATAAAGCAGGGGATACTTTAGGGCGGGGCTACACGGTGATTGACAGGTCTCTACCAGAGACGTATACAGCGTCTCTACGTCACTCCTCCTCAGTCCAGATATGGTCACTTCCTGTTCACTGGTTGCAAAAAAACAACAGCCGTAATCCAAGATGGCGACTTCAAACTAGCCGAACTCGACGCTTCAAAACATCAGTCCATGAACAGGGTGACGACACCATGACTACGTCCACTTCTTATATACAGTCTGTGGTCTGGAACCATGCTACTAAAATAAAACAACCCTGTCGCTGACAAAATTACATTCCCACACAACTAAAATGCATTCTCAATTACGTTTCGAGGAAGGCATATTTTCTCCATGACTATTGGCGCAGTTTAAGCTAAAATTAGAAAAATTATATAAAGCTAAATTATGTAAATTGAAACAAAACAAAAAACACTACAAAACATCATGGTTTGTCCTACGATGAAACAAAACAGAAACCGACATTATCTTGAGGCAACAAGTGTTTGGTTCACACGGGATGTAAACAACAGTCTCCTGGATGAAAGCCCTGTGTCTTTCAACCCCAACCCTCCACCCTCAGCTAACATCTGTGGACTCGTGAACTTCTGCTGACTCATTTGAAAAGTATTTGTGAAACGTCAAGAGCAAACGGAATCCACAACAAATGACCTTGAAGCATAATTCACAGAGCAGTTTCGTCGTCCAGGAGCAGAATTGGTTTTCCTTTAATTAAGGATGCACATGCAGCAATCAGTACAACTGTGTGTGTGTGTTGTAGGACACAGTGGTGTCTCTTCAGACTTTGGCTCTCTACTCCACTCTGGTGTTCAGTCCAGGAGGTTCAAGCATGGTGACAGAGGGCCTTTCTCAATACCAAGTACGCCAAGTACGGACTTGTGTACTTTGGAGTATGGACTTGGGAGTTTGGACTGCTACTGCAGATGTAAAAACATCCTCCATCCTCCTTTCTTTGTTGATGAAGAGTTTAATGACGCTGTTGTACAGTACATCAGTGCAGTTCAGTTCCAGCCAGAGGGCCTCCTGCGAACGTGTTCGTTGAGTTTTAGATCCACTCTGGTCGCAGCAAAAGTTTTCAAAAGCACCGTAGCTTGTGAGTGTCCTGTTGTGCTATAGTGTCTTGTTGCTGCCTTGGTTAGCCACCTCAGGTTAGCTGCTTCAGCTTCACAACAGTCACGCCGCAGTTTTTAAAAATTATTATTAAGTGGACATTTTTAACACAAAAACCGGGCAGCGAGCGGTGAACAGCTGTGTTTGTGTGCCGGGTGACACGCCCGGTCCGGAACAGTCGGCCCCTCCTGTCTCACACACACACGCACACACACACGATCGTCTCGTTACAGGATCGTGACAATATCAAAATACATATTGTCGTGTTTTTAAATAAACATATAAGCACGGGAGAACAAACTGCTCTTAACTGCAACTGTTTATTAGCATAATTCCTCATTCAGGTTACTGCTACGGTACAGACTCCCTCCAGGTTCCATGCTTCACCTACATTCCCCTGGGTCCTAAGTCCCTCCATGTACAGCTTCTTATCACCCTCTATGTACCAACGTACATTTATAACAAATACCACACATATTACGGTAATCAGCGTTGCATATGTGTCTGACCAAAATACCAAAAAAAGCAAAAAATAAATGATTCATTTAAATTATTTTTTCGAGTTTTTAAAGTGTTTTGCTTGTAATATGTATAAGCATCATTTAGTTATCGCGACTGAGAATTTAACAAACATAAAAACATGACGTAGATAGGTTTGCAGTTTTCAAGGTGTATATTTCAAATTGCATCTGTTACACACATGAAGACTGGCTGAATATCTACGATCAGAATCATTATAACTGTGTTATAACTGCTGCTGTGTAAAGGGAATACTGCTGTTAACAAGAACCTGATGTGTTTAAAGTGTTTGCAAACCAAATATTATTGCACTTTTGTTCATATAGCAGTACTTTAAAAATAAAAGTACGCAATAAACTACTTTTGAATTCATTATTGAATTTTGCGCATAACAACGCAGAAAATGCGATTAAAAATTTGAATCGTTGCCCAGCACTAATATATATATAGGGGTGCCCACACTTTTTCGGCTTGCGAGCTACTTTTAAAATGACCAAGTCAAAATGATCTACCTACATTACAAATGCTGAATATATATATATATATATATATATATATATATATATATATATACTGAGTATACTTTATATTTACAATATATGTTGGCATACCTTGCATAACTGCATGAACCCTTATGGCACAATACAATTCTGTATATTTTAGGTCATTACCTTACTCTGATGACTTGCACTGAATGGGATTGGCCAGAGTTGCATAGTCCGGACAGTAGCTGCTGGTATCCACCTCAAGCAGACTGCAAATGATCATCAGTCATGGTGGAATGGTGTTTGGACTTAATGTTCTTCATGTATGACAAGGCTGACTCACATAAATAAGTAGAGCCGAATAATGCAGTCAAAAAGGTATCACATTTCCTCATGTTTGGGTACTTTTCCTCTGTGAGAAAACTGTCCATGAGCCCTGGACTTCAGCTGAATGTCAGCTTGCAGTGTCAGAATCTCATCCTCCACTCCAGACGAGTTCAGGTGAAACAGCGTTGACATTTTTGATGCAAGTGAATCAACCTCAATATCTTCCCGAAATGTGCAGCACATAAGTGTAGCAACTGGCTCGAGTAAAGCAAAATCTCGAAAGCGTTTGTCAAACTCTGACGGACACTTGTCAATCTGCTCTGTGTAGCGCGCACTGTCAAGTTACACACACGCCTTCCGTTGAGTCTCCAGTTCTGACGTGAGGTTTTGGAAGTTTCCCAAATCGTGGCGCTACAGCTTTGACCAGACCCTCCTGCGCGCTTACTGCATGGAGTTAGGTAGAGACTGGGAGGAGGGTTTGCCTTGGTTGATGCTGGCTGCTAGGGAGGTGACACAGGAGAACACTGGGTTTAGCCCGAACAAACTAGTGTTTGCGCACACTATCTTCGATACACCGCCTAAGGATGGTCGGGTTCGTGCAACTTGCATAGCTGGCCCTGGGCTGGCTGACTCTCCGCTGAATGGGTCGGATGGTGAGGAAGACTCATGGTGTACCCCCGACCGGGCCCGACTGCATGGCCGGTTGAGGAACTCTGAGACGCTTGTCGATCTAGAAAATCTGTTAGCGCATTTGCCTGAGTCTCGTCGGGCAGAGCTGGCTCGGTTGATCCGTAGCTATCAGTGTTTGCTCAGTGATGTGCCTGGTCGTACCCACTTAATTGAGCACGACATTGATGTTGGAGATGCCAAACCGATTAGACAGAGGTTCTATCGGGTAAATGCGAATAAGCGTAAGTACTTGGATGCAGAGATCGATTATATGCTGGAAAATCAGATTGCGGTGCCATGTACTTCCAGTTGGTCCTCGCCATGCTTGTTGGTTCCAAAGGCTGATAATACGCCACGCTTCTGCTCTGACTTTCGTAAGGTGAATAATGTGACCAAGCCGGACTCCTTCTCACTGCCCAGGATGGAGGATTGCATAGATCAGGTGGGCTGTGCGAAGTTCGTCAGCAAGTGTGACCTTCTGAAGGGGTATTGGCAGGTTCCCTTGTCCAAGCGAGCCCGTGAGATAGCCGCGTTTATCACCCCGGCGGGGCTCTACTCGTACACTGTCATGCCGTTTGGACTTCGAAACGCGCCGGCTACTTTTCAGCGCCTTATGAACCGCGTTATCGGTGGCTTGCAGGGCTGTGCAGTTTACTTGGATGACGTGGTGGTTTATTCGGACACCTGGGAAGCCCATTTGGCTCATATCCGGGAGCTGTTTGCTCGTTTGGCGGCAGCAGGGCTCATGATAAACCTTGCAAAGTGTGAGTTTGCGAGGGCTACCGTGACCTACCTTGGCCGTGTGGTCGGCCAGGGTCATGTGCGGCCGGTGAGTGCTAAGGTTCAGGCGGTAGAGCGGTACCCAGCTCCAGAAACCAAGAAAGAGCTAATGCGGTTTCTTGGTTGGCTATTACAGGAGCTTCTGTAAATACTTTTCAACGGTTGTGGCGCCGCTCACCGATTTGCTTAAGGGTAGGGCGAGGTTTGCGTGGGCACCGGGCTGTCAGAGAGCGTTCGAACAGGTGAAAACACTCCTCTGCTCGTCTCCAGTTCTGGCTGCCCCGCGTTTTGACAAGCCGTTCAGGCTGTTTGTGGATGCCAGCTATGTAGGAGCAGGGTCCGTCCTCATGCAGGCAGATGATCGGGGGTTGGACAGGCCTGTTAGCTTCTTCTCCAAGAAGTTTAACTCCTGCCAGCGGAATTACTCGAGTTGTTGAAAAGGAAGCGCTGGCGCAAATCATGGCACTAAAGCACCTTGACGTGTATGTTGGGGGCAGTGGTACCCCATTAGTTGTTTTTACGGACCACAACCCACTTACCTTCCTGAACTCGTTGCACTGTTCCAACCAGAGGTTGATTAGGTGGTCACTCTTCTTGCAGTCCTACTGTTTGGACATCCGTTATGTGAAGGGGACAGACAACGTGGTCGCGGACGCGCTGTCCAGGGCTCCCCAGTGACATGAATTTGGTTTGGTATTTCCCTCGTAGGACATTTTTTTAATTTTTATATGGGGGTTCCCGGCAGGACCCAGCTCTTATGGGGGGGGGGTGTGACGGTTCCCTAGTCAGTCTCTCTGTTAGCCTGTCTGTTTACCTGTCTGTCTGTTCGCCTGTCTGTCTGTCTCCTGCAGGATTCCCTGATTGCCCTGATGAGAAGCACCTGGGCCCCGGTGCTCTCTGGGGATAAAGCTCCGCCTCTGACGGCCGGCTTGCTCTCTCTCTCGCTTCCTCGCCGTTGTTGCCTCTGTGTTTGTCCGTTTGCGGATGAGTTGGGTTTCGCCAACCCCCTTGTTTCACGAATAAACCTGTGTTTGTTTGGAACCTGCGTCTCCCTCGCTTATTGTCGCGGTGCCTGAGCCGGGCCGTGACAAGCTTCTTTAGTAGAAATAAATTGGAAGGCTAACTAATTAGCTCGCCGGAGTTTTGCAGTAGCTCGCGTGGTTGACCGCGCATACGTGGTGACCCGTGTTTTAGAAAATCAAGTGGCAAATGCCATGCGGACATCTAATTTTTTTTGAATGCCATGCGATCTACCCGCACTACCTCAATACGATCGACGTATTGGGCACCCCTGCGCTAGCAACACCTCACATCTCCGAAATCGTCGGAGGTAATTTTTAAGTCGGCTGAATCTTGACAAACCGACCACAGATTTGGGCCTGGTTTTTAGGTTGGATCATTTTTTAAATCTAAATGTGCTCTTGCTATTTTGCTCTTGCAAGATTACCAACACTATCCTTAAACATTCTCTCTCTGTCACACAAACACACTCACAAAATGTAAGAAGATCGTGACATTACATTGCAAAGAATCATTCTTTTTTCAACAACTCTTGAAGAGGAACTCGATTAGCAAACAGGATGGAAGCCAAAATCCAGCCCGAGCTGAAGAACCAGTTGTTCATGAGCACACACCCTCTGAGCTGAAGAACCAGTCGTTCATGAACACACACCCTCTGAGCTGAAGAACCAGTCGTTCATGTACACACACCCTCTGAGCTGAAGAACCAGTCGTTCATGAGCACACACCCTCTGAGCTGAAGAACCAGTCGTTCATGAACACACACCCTCTGAGCTGAAGAACCAGTCGTTCATGTACACACACCCTCTGAGCTGAAGAACCAGTCGTTCATGAGCACACACCCTCTGAGCTGAAGAACCAGCCGTTCATGAACACACACCCTCTGAGCTGAAGAAACCAGTCGTTCATGAGCACACACCCTCTGAGCTGAAGAACCAGTCGTTCATGAGCACACACCCTCTGAGCTGAAGAACCAGTCGTTCATGAACACACACCCTCTGAACTGAAGAACCAGTCGTTCATGAGCACACACCCTCTGAGCACCCCCCCCCCCCCCCCCCCCCCCCCCCCCCCCCCCCCCCCCCCCCCCCCCCCCGGTTTCCTGCTCCGCTCTGAACTTTCACCTAGACAAGGCCAGTGGTGTATAAAGTACCCAAAAGCCATACTTGAGTAAAAGTAAAGATACCTTACTGGAAAATGACTCCAGTAAAAGTGAAAGTCACCTATTAGAATACTACTTGAGTAAAAGTCTTAAAGTATCTGATATTTATTGTACGTAAGTATCAAAAGTAATTTTCTGATATTAAATGTACTTAAGTATTGAAAGTAAAAGTACAAGTAAATGCTGTTCATAAAAAAGCAAAGGGTCAGAATTTTGAGAATTATGAAGTTTATTCTTTTAAGTGCTGTGGCACCATGACCAAGGACATGGAGCTGTGTTGAACATAAGTGGATTGGCTGTGATCCATCCAGGAGCAACAATGTTCAACATAATATATTGTACATAAGTATACTTTTGCATCTACGATGAACTTATCATCATAATTCTCCGAAAAGCAATATGACACTATGAAGGAGTTGTAACAGTGCGTTTATAAGTATGCTCATTCCGACTAGAGGATGTAGAGGGCAAATGCATAATATTATGTTCAGCAAAACATATCCACTTGATGCATCAGGTCAGTGTTTAGAGAAAGGACGCCGTGCCTTGTAAACTCCTATGGGCCTGATTTGAACACAATAGACAAAGGTTTTGCTCAAGCTGAATCTGCAATTGGGCGACTGCTACCATCATAACAACTTTAGCTAGCCCCACTTGCTACACACACTTGCATGCATCTCCAACTCCGACGCGGTTCAAATCGTAATGCTTCGCTCTCGCGGCTCCTGTAAATCCTATGGTGTGGTGGTTAGCTAACGTTAAGTTAGCTAACGTTAGCCAACTAGTGCTGCAATGATTATAGCTAAGATGACTCAAATCAACACAATCTCACAACTGTCAACACTTCCTCAGCTCACTAACTCGCTAGCGATTTGTCTACTACACTAAGTTGTCTCATTTGATTTACGATAGCTAGCGAATGTTAGCCTAACATTAGGGTGACCATATCCACAACACCAAAAAGGAGGACACTGCGGTATTTAGTGAAGCTGTGAATAATTGCATAGGACTCTGGCGTGCTCCCCTCTACAATACAACTTTGTGTGATTGCTACATGATGTATGTGTAACAGAATAGGAAACAAAACATAGTCTTAAAGAGTCAAAAAGTGTTTGTTCACAGTATTTGTATTATTCAACATTGTGGTGTTCAAAAACTGACCACTGTGCTGAGTGCCACAAAGCATAACATTTGTGGACTTAAAATGTACAAATTAAATCACAGGTCACATAAATAATAAATAATAAACAGATAAATGAATGTTTTAAAAGCATAAAGAAAACCAAACAAATTTGGTTAACATTTAACGGCTCAAAAAGTAAAGAATTTCTAAAGTGATTCAGTCTATTGGGGACTTGTGTGCAGTGTCTTCGTCCGTGTATGTGTGCAGTTTGTTTAACAGGTAACAGACTACAGAGAAAACATCTCCACTCTGACAGTGATGATAACTGTGTCTTTATTAATATAAGTAGTAGTTTAACACCATTAAATCAACTGAAAACATACGATCTTTTTTTTAATCAATATTTAAAGTGCATTTTTATTGGAATGTTCGCTGAAAACGGCCCTGACCAGAAAACAACTCTGTACAGTGATCATGTACAGACACAAATGGAGAGGAGAGGAAACCATGCGAGGAGAGAAGACGCGAGGAGATATGTTTTAACAGACATGAGACGTCCTTTCCTCTGAAGCGTGACCTGAAGCGACGTCGGTTTCTGATGATTGAGGCCGACTGACAGCTGATCAGCTGTGATCAGCTGTCAGTCGGCCTCAGTGCGTAGATATGACGTAGCCAGCACACGGAGCCTTGTTTACGTTTTTAACCAATGATATAGGGCTAGAACCTAACCTAAGCCTATCAGATATTTATTTGACAACGCTTTTAACCAATCATTTGTTAGACTGCGTTCCAGCAAAATATTCTATCGCGCGGCTCTTTAGGCCCAGTGGAACTCCAAAAAGGAGGACAAATACGCGTCCTGCTTGATGCTGCGCCGGACGCCGGACAGGGCATTGAAAATCCGGACTGTCCGGCCTAAATCCGGACGTCTGGTCACCCTACCTAACATACACCATATATAGCTAAATTAGAAGATCAGACACCTGTCTCCCCTGCCAAAGATATACTCCAATCCTGTGGGAAACACTGCTAGATATCTAAACAGGTTTATGCTCATTATGACAACTAAACATTAATGTTGCGGCTCATGGGATTCATCTTACTTTACCTCAATGTGTTTCCTGAGGTTGGATGGGGAGTTTTTGAATGCCAATATTTCAGTAGCTTTGGGTAAGCATAAGAGGCATTTCATCCGGATACAAAGAATCTTTTACTCCAACATAAGAAAACATTTCTCGCAGATATGGCCACTGGTGTTGGTCTTCGTCACCACCGTCGTTTGTTTCGGGAGTAGCAGGTGCTTCCATTTCTGCTTCCGTCATGAAATCAGTCATCGTAGAGTGGAATTCTACTCAGGTAGTCGCCCGCTAGCTTATAGCATGTAGCATCCTGGGCATCACTGGGAATCAACTAACCGCAGCTTTGAGAGCACTTGTTTGCAATTGTGCATTAACGTGATTAACCAATGATTTAACTTGCAAGCTAGGACCACTGATTCACCAAACCTGCTTGCTTGCAGTCTGTGTTCCACCACAGTCCATTCCTTGTTTTTCTAAAGATAGATTTGATTTTGTAGCGAGTAACGAAGGTTTCAGGGGAAATGTATCGGAGTCAAAGTATCAGTTTTCTTTGCAAAATGTAGTGAAGTAAAAGTCAACAGAAATATAAATCGTAAAGTAAAGTACAGATATCTAAAAAAACAACTCAAGTACAGTAATGAAGTATTTGTACTTTGTGACTATACACCACTGCACAAGGTACACTGTGTACCTCAGACAAGTCATAACAGAGGGTTTTTTGATCAACCAGTCTCCTTCCCCACTCGTCTTCTCCTCATTTGGCCTCTGGCAGCAGGTCATCGTGACCGGTGTCACAAACCAGGCCGAACGGCCATGACAAAAAAGGGTGACGCATTCAATGAAGCAGTTTATCAATTATTTATTAAGTTTAAAGTAATATAAAAGACAAACACATACTAACAGTGACATGTGAAGTCAGTCATTTCAACAGTGTAAGTGAGTGGGTGCGTGTGAAGTGTATATGCAGTGTTGTATAGTGTAGAAACCAACCATAATCCAAAATGGGTGTCTCAGGAAGGAGCCAGCCAACTGAGGATCCAGAGGGTTTTTATAAAGGGTGCACTGGCACACAGGGCCAGTGTTGTTAATTGCCTCAGGTGTCCCCACTCTGCCTGACGATCCTCTGCCACACCTGCAAGGAAAGCAGTCACACAGGCAGACAGGGTCGTCACACCGGATCCCGTTCTTCCCCTGCGTTTGAAATCTTGCCCTACTTGTTTGTCAGCGTCACCCCCCTCTACCTCCACCCGGGCTCCAGGGCCGCTATACTAGACTCCCTGTCTCTTCCTAATCAACTTTGCATTACCTGCGTGTCAAAAATGGATACAAAGCTGAGGCGGCCAAAAAAGAGCACAAACGCCGTCTCAGTGACGTGAATAACGTATGACAATGATACCGGCCAATATCACAGTACGAATGTGAATATACATGGTTACATTTCAAATTATGGATATGATTGACTTTACACAAATATATTTCAAGACACAAATACATTTTTCTCCCACATTGCCCCCCTTGAGTGACTCGAGTCACTCATACTAGAAAAAAGTTTGAACCTCCGGCTGGTCTTCTGGTCAATGTACTTTACGCACATAGAGAACCACTCGTGCATGAGGTGACCAGCACCGTGCGGCTGGATGCGTCCTTCTTCAGAGGTTTGTTCTACCGTACTATACTGTATATGGGAACAACAATTATACTAACTAAATTACCACACATAAAATCAGACTACCATGACAAAAGAAATGACTACCTACCTACTTCTGTCACTTAGGGTGACCTACAAAGTACTGCAGAATAGGAAATATAAAATGAAGTTTGATTTGAGTTTTGAGTTGGTTCATATCTTTAACAGTTGAAATGTGCTCATAGTTACAGCTCACTAGCACAAATAACACTGCTGGTTTGACTGTTTATGATGAAGAGAAAATATAAGTGCAAAGTAACGTGTGATATGAAGTGAAATTAAAAGTGTGAGAGGAATCGTTATTTGTGTAATGAAGCCTCTGACATTTAATTTCTACAGCCTGGCTTCTGTTCACCATCTGTGTCTCCAAAATGTTCGTACGCATGGGTCAGAGTCTTCGTACAGGTCATGACATTCTACCGCCAAGTTGTTGTTTTTTAATAGATAACATATGCGTGGGAAGTGGCGTACACAACGGTTATAAATGAGACCACTGGTCTTCTAATCAATACAAGAAGGGCCGCCCAAAAAGATCTTTCTGAGGGCCGTCTGTTATCTAGAGACAGGCCTACATACAACGCCTATATTTTATAAAGTCTTTCGTTTTATTGTTGCCCAATTTTAAATGGTAAGCACATTTCTCGCTTACAAAATTGAAGGAGGTTGTGACATTAGATTTGCAAAAGGAATCACTCTATTTGGAACTCTTGAAGAGGAACGAGTTAACTCGTTTAGCAAACAGGATGGAATCCAAAATCCAGCCCGAGCTGAAGAACCAGTCGTTCATGAACACACACCCTCTGAGCTGAAGGATCAGTCGTTCATGAACACACACCCTCTGAGCTGAAGAACCAGTCTCAGAGTCATGAGCTGGAACCGGATTACTTCAAAGAACTGGTCTTCTCATCACTACGTGAAGGGCCGCCCAAGAAGATCTTGCCTAGGGCCGTTTGCTATCTAAAACCAGGCCTGCATACAATATACAATCAAACACCCACGCTGGGTAAAGGGCAATGTTGCAGAACTTACTGTAACAGGTTGGATTGATTGAAGAGAATATGTGAAGACAGCCCCGTTCTCCTGGCATAAGGATGGATAATATAAACAAGCTCTACATTAATGTATGTTTGTGCACTCTGGAACCTTATTTACATATAAAAGGGAATGTCTAAATCATAAATCATGATTTGTTACTATAGATTAAACAACACAGCAGTTTATGAAGTAATGATATGAGCTCCATATTTACCAGCTGCAATATTAAAGTGGCATTAGCACTAATGAGAAAAACTTACGTTTGCATATATGACAAAGTAACATTAGCTTATATGAAATAAGTCACTTTAGCATGTATTATGTATAAAATGTATATCAAAATGATATTTTCGGGGTAACATTGAGGCAAAAGGACCTGGCGATGGTAACATAGAAGAGGCCCATGTGCCACGGCCCAATTTAACCCCGTGTCCCCAATGCAAAGAATGCGCAGAACGAAATGCTTAAAAAGTTGTGCAACATCTTAAATTGAGAAAGTACAACAATATGACAAAATATTCTGAAGAAAAAATGACATTTTCATTATTATAGGTGGAGTGGTGATCTGATTAAATCCTTAAAATTGCAGTCAGTCTTACGCTCTATGTTAAACAACACAAAGTCTATAAATGATTGACTCATGGGATACCTGGAATACCTTTGAAGGGTTGCATGATGAGTGTGTGGGTGGGGAGCGGGGGCGGGTGTCTCTATTGAGGCTATTTAAAAGATGCTGATCAGCTTCCCCAGTATCATCTCAGTCAACCATGGGTCGCCCCGGGATTCAGATGTGGACGTGGACACTTTGTGTTTTCTTCAGCTGTGTGGGTCGAGCATTGGCAGGACCGTAAGTTTAACCGAAACTGTCTCAGAAAAATAATACGCGTGTGGTTGACTTAATTGAACATGAATCTTTGCTGCCAGTTTTGGAGTTTCTTCCATATCAGATCCAATAAGATCTCTGCTGTTTGTTTCTGTGGCTGTAGGCAGTACATGGTGGCCATTCCTGCGACTCTTGAAGCTGGGGCTGAGGCCAAATTCTGTGCGAGTCTCCTGCAGCCCAACGAGACTCTGGTCATGACCGTCACTCTGAAGTCTTCAGAGGCGACTGCAACCCTCCTTACGCGGACGTCCAACACAGAATTTCATATGTGCACTGAATTTGAGGTGAGCTCTCAAGATTTGATTCATTTGCTCATTTCCATACAATTCATTGAAAATGTGTTGATTAAAAAACAACAAAACCTTGACGGGATCAATATGTTAGTGTGGAAAACTATTGTGAGCATGTATGGAAAGACGTTCCATTGGCTTATATAAAACAACAAACATTAATTCATATGAAAAAAAATACTTTTAGCATGAATGAAAAAGTAACATTAACTGATATGAGAAAAAGTTCTGTTCCACACTCAATTTAAGGTGAGCTCTCAAGATTTGATTTGATTAATAGGTTGTCCCAGAATCTAAACAGGCAGTATGAGTTCAAATCACAGAAGCTTCGAAAAAATATGTTAGCCTGGAAAACTATTGTGAGCATGTGCAATAAATGTTCCATTGGCTTATATGAAACAAGTAACAATAGTATATATGAAAAAAGTTTTGTTAGCACTTAACATGTTAAATTTAAGGTAACCTCTCAAGATTTGATTCATTTGCTCATTTCCAAAACATTCATTGAAAATGTGTTGATTCAAATACAACATTAGAACCTCAATGGGATTACGCAACACATATAGAACACTCACACAGATCTATAAACAACAGCACACACATATATTCCTGAATTATTTTTTCAGTATGAGAGAGTAAGAGGTTCTCACCGTGTTCTTAAAATATTTTTTTGTCACAGGTTCCTTTAACGCCGGATGAAGAAGTGCAGAATTTCGAGGTGGAGGTACGAGGCCACACTTTTTACTCAAAAGAAGTCCGGAAAGTCCTGATCAAAGTTTATCATCCAAAGACATTCGTCCAAACAGATAAACCAATATACGTCCCTGGACAAACAGGTAACCTTGAGTTGATGATCTATGATGTTGTATACAATATGGTACCACACTGTAATATAGACAGATTTCCCCTTTAATAGTAATTGGGATGTGAGTGCAACACAGGGTAGAACATAATGCACCTTGCTTGTTTGGAGTTAAATGAATGCAGCAGTCCTTGCTTTCCTAAAACTTTTTGTATTTTATGTCACACGTCAACATTAACTCACACAGGTAGTGAGAAATGAATAGTGTGCTCTCAAGATTTGATTAATTTGCTTATTTCCACAAAATTCATGTCGATTAAATGTGTCGATTAAAATACAGAGAAATTAATTGTGTGGCCGAGAATTTCAACAGGCAGATGGATTAAAATCACGGATTAGAAACAAAATGTTAGCGTGGAAAACTATTGTGTGAAACAAATTCTGTGAGCATATATGAAAAGTTACATAGGCACATATGTAAAAAGTCACGTTAGCATATGAAAAAGTTGCGTTAGCGCTAATAAGAATAAGTTATATTCGCATATGATAAAGCAACATTAGCTTCTATGAAACAAGTTACATTAGCATATAGGTAAACAGTTATGTTAGCATATATGAAAGACTAACATTAGCACATGTGAAAAAAGGTTAAGTTGGTATATATAAATAAGTAACATTGGCATTTATTGAAAAAAAGGTTACTTCAGCATTTATGAAAAAGTAACTAGCTTATTTAAAAAAATACATCAGCATATAAGAAAAAGAAACATTAGCTCGCATGGAGAAAGTGATGTTAGCATATCTGAAAAAGTAACATCAGCTAATATGAATAAAGCTACATTAGCATATATGAAAATTAACATTAGTTCATAAGGTAAAAGTCACGTTAGCATGTTCGAAAAAATAACATTAGCTTACATGAAAAAAGTTCCGTTAGCATATATGAAAAAAGTTACATTAGTATGTATGAAAAAGTTATGTTAGCATATATGATAAAAGTTACGTTATAACATGTATGTAAAAAGTTACGTTGGCATATATGAAATGTTAGCTGTTTTCTTGCTGCACCAGTTAAGAGCAAAGATCCCCACAGTCCAGATATCATATGAATTATGTTAAACTTTTTGCAATATTAATTAAAAATTGTAACTGTGTGAGCTATCTTACTTTTAGATTGGTGCTTTTCATCATCACCAGTTTCTGTACAAAACGATCCACCACCAATTTATTTTAAAATCCAATGCTGTGACCAGATTACTAGATACTGATAACTAATAATGAGCTGAAAGGGAGGTTTTCCACTCATTGAATTTGCGATTCATGCAGTTTTATGGCAGACAACAGAGGGAACTAGAACATTTCACAAGAAATTTTGACAGTGTGGCTGCTACTGCCCTAAGACGTCGCAATATATATATTTACACGCCAATATTACCAGTAGTGTCATTGAGGTTCAATTGAGATATCGCTTCTCTCTTTTCCGCATTTTAGATTCATACTCTTAGATTGATTCTTGTATTCGAGATGGACAGTCCACAAATGGCTCCCGTCATTTCTGTATTGGAGATCACCAAAATATTATTATCAACAAAGAGGAAAGACTCTGCAGAAGGCGTTGATATAATTTTGTGGTGTTTAAAATGTGACCATGAGGGCTCTTAGAGATGTGGAGCTGTCACTCCTCTCTTGTCTGTATCTGAGGTGACTTGTGTCCATGTGTGTCACTGGTTGCCATGGTGATTGTAGCACCTGTGTGTTAGAGGCTAATTAAGAGAGATTAGAGTAAACAGGGATTTTCGCCCTTTATACCAAAACCATGAGTCCAATCAACAACATATGGGTACCATATCTGTCCTTGTGACAGCTCCGCTGTCACAAACTGCATGACCACTGATCTTTTACAAATTGTAAACACATCCCTTCTCTCAGGTGTCTTCCCACAAGCCCTAAAAACTGCAGTTATTAAACCACTCCTATAGAAGGTTAGTTTAGACTCCGCAACGATGAAAAATGATCGGCCAATATCAAACCTCCCATTTTTAAGTAAAATAATTGAAAAAGCGGTTTTCCAACAGCTGACCAACTTCTTGACCGTAAATAACTGCTTTGATGTTTTCCAGTCAGGCTTTCGACAGCACCACAGCACTGAAACTGCTCTTGTTAAGGTTTTCAACGACATCCACTTAAACATAGACAACGGCAGAAGTTCAGTCTTAGTGTTACTAGATCTCAGTGCTGCATTCGACACGGTCGACCATGCCATACTCCTAGAAAGACTAAAAATCTGGGTGGGACTCTCTGGCACAGCACTTAACTGGTTTGAATCCTACTTGAAGGGCCGAGAATACTTTGTGTCTGTAGCTGATTACACATCAGAGCTGACTAAAATGACATGTGGTGTTCCCCAAGGTTCAATACTGGGGCCTCTTCTGTTCAACATCTACATGCTTCCACTAGCTCAGATTATGGAAAACTACAAAGTGTGTTATCATAATTATGCAGACGACACACAAATCTACATAACTATGTCACCAGGGGACTATAATCCCATACAAGGGCTGGGTAACTGCATTGAACAAATCAACAACTGGATGTGCCAGAATTTTCTTCAATTAAACAAAGATAAAACAGAAGTAATTGTTTTTGGTACCAAGGACGAACAATTGAAAATCACTGCTCAGCTTCAGTCACTGATGTTAAAACCCACAAACCAAGCCAGAAATCTAGGTGTAGTTATGGATTCAGACCTCAACCTGAACAGCCATATCAAGACAATTACAAAATCAGCCTATTATCACCTGAAGAATATATCAAGGATTAGAGGACTTATGTCTCAACAGGATTTGGAAAAACTTGTCCACGCATTTATCTTCAGCAGACTGGACTACTGTAACGGTGTGTTTACAGGTCTCTGTAAAAAGTCCGTCAGAAAGCTGCAGCTGATTCAGAACGCTGCAGCTCGAGTCCTCACTAAGACCAGGAGGGTGGATCACATCACTCCAGTTCTGAGGTCTTTGCACTGGCTTCCTGTCCAACAAAGAATTGACTTTAAAATCCTGCTGTTGGTTTACAAAGCACTGAATGGTTTTGGGCCAAAATACATCTCTGATCTGCTGCTACCTTATGAACCATCCCGACCCCTCAGGTCGTCTGGGACCGGTCTACTTTCTGTTCCCAGAGTCAGAACTAAACATGGAGAAGCAGCGTTCAGTTTTTCTGCTCCACATATCTGGAACAAAGTCCCAGAAAGCTGCAGGTCTGCTGAGACCCTCAGCTCATTTAAATCAAGATTGAAGACCTTTCTGTTTGCTGCTGCCTTTAATTGAACCACATTCAATTAATATATTAATCAATTTCCTGCATTTCTGCATTTTACTACTGAATTTTATTTCTTACACTGTTTCTTTAATTGTTTTTAAATCTCCTTTTCTTTTGCCTTATGTTTTGATGCTTTTAATGGTTTTATGTGAAGCACTTTGAATTACCTTGTTGTTGAAATGTGCTATACAAATAAACTTGCCTTGCCTTGCCTTGCCTTGAGAAAAGTAATATAACACACCATTCCCGGTCAGGCCGCACGTTTTGATATATTTTTTGTGTTGGCAACGCTACGGGACGAGAAGCGCGCCAAACCTTTGCACTGAAGAATTAATAATAAGCCCGCAGGATTATAGTCAGTGTGTTTTTGCACAAAGTGCCACAAAGCCACACTGAATAACATAAAAACCAATCGAAAATTATCTATGATTCTAGCTTTTACTAACTTGTGAATTCAACAGTAATGATATCATTTCTGCGCAGTTTTACTAGCCTGTTAGGATGTTTATCACTGTTGTAGAAGAGCTGCAAAAGCTTCATGTTGAATAATCTCTCTTTATTCCTCTCAGTGCATTTCAGAGTCATCACACTGGACTCCAAGTTGAGACCTGCCAATGGGCTGGTGAGAGTTTGCACAGTCTCTTTTCTTTAGATCTCATTCACGAAACCAGTGATAGTGATACTGTTAGATAACGGTGCAGGTTTTAAAGTTACGGTATGTAATGAACCAACTTTAACAAATCTCCATCTTTCTTCTCTTTCTTTTGCAGTACAATATCATCGAAATTGAGGTAAGACCAATAGGAAAATATCCACACTTTAATACACAATACATTAGACTGAAAGTTATATATTTTTTTAAACTATGATAAATGAATACCTCAAAGCAAGATGGTCCAGTTCACTTATTTGTCTTTTAGAAATGTTGATTTTCCTAAAAACATCAACTGCTTTATAATCTGTGATGTCAACATGTGAGAGTAAAGCTCTGCGAGGTGTTTGACACAAAAAATCATTCTTTAAAAATCCTTTTTACAGGCTGCATCTTCTTTCTTACTTGTAATTGACCGTTAACCTTTTAAATCAAGTTAATTTAGTTCATCAAGTTTAACATCACTGCATGAACTAGACGAGCTAATGAGAGCTAGTAAGTGGACCTTAAGTTAAGATTTATTTGTCCAAATACATTCAACTTAATTTAATAATATATATACTTTAATTCTGCTGGAATTTCTGTTTGTGTATCTGTAACTGGGCACTAATATTAGGCTGCATTGATCGGGATCAGTTTGAGAGTAGTTTCAAATAGTTAAATAGTAGGGAAACAAAGAGTACACATGCTGTGCGTTCCACACTATTTTGTATGTTAGAATATGTAAAAGTGTGTGATTTGGAATACAGAAATATAACTTCACACCAAATGTATGGCCTAGTTTTTCACATTTACTTTTATTTGACAGGATCCTAACAACAACCGGATTGGACAGTGGCTGAATCAAACGTCCAACAGTAAGCTATTGCAGCTTTCATACGACTTGAACTCTGAGGCCCGTATAGGGAGGTACCGAGTTATTGTGACAATCGGGTTGGAAAAAATATATCACAACTTCAAGGTGGAGAAATACGGTAAGTTCCTTTTTTTCTATAACCTTCCATTTCAATCCATTTGTAATGAAGCAAGAATGCTAATAAACATATTTTATCCCCAGTTTTGCCTAAATTTGACGTAAAGCTAAATGCATCCTCTGAAGTAAGTATCGATCAGGAGGAAATCAAAGCTGAAGTATGTGCGATGTAAGTAAGCGCTCTTTTGCCCGTTACACTCTTAAATAATTCTAAAACTGGTCCAGTTTGGTGAGTGAATGAATGTCCTTCTCATCAGGTACACATTCGGACAAGCTGTTCCAGGCAGTGTTGAAGTTGAGATGTGCCGACCTCTAAATAACTATAGGAGGCATCCAATCAACCCTAGTAGTCCGCCGGGAATCCCTGACGCGGTCGCCCCATGCCACAAGGAGACAAAGCAGGTACGTTTGCTCCGGCGACAGTCTCATCTCTGCTTAAAAAAAGGTGCATATAAGGGTTGACCCAGGCGTCAATCTTCAGCTCTTAAAAAGTGAAGTAAACGCTGAAGTTTCTTAAAACCTGCATGGTTTAAATAAACTTCAGGTGGTTCCTCAGGTGTCGTTGCTGGGGCCCCTGGACATTTGTGTGAAAGTGTGTGAGTGTATTTACATGTGTTTTGTATGCATACACAGAGAGTGAAGCATCTCCTAAACTTTACACGCGTTCGTTAACTGAAAAAGTGGAACAAATGGCCCGTTT
Source organism: Ophthalmolycus amberensis (assembly GCA_024529925.1). Taxonomy (NCBI): domain Eukaryota; kingdom Metazoa; phylum Chordata; class Actinopteri; order Perciformes; family Zoarcidae; genus Ophthalmolycus; species Ophthalmolycus amberensis. The sequence goes on along the minus strand of JAFEUB010001542.1, from coordinate 164,459 downwards.
ATAAGTGATTTATTAAGGAGTAACAAGGGTGTAAATGGGGTAAGTTTGAAATGCCCTTTCATTTTATTTCATTGTATTTGTTCTTATTTCATTGCTTTTTTCTAGATGGACAACAAAGGCTGCGCCACGTTTATCTTCACAATGTCAACTTTCACAAAAGTTTCGCAAAAGGTGCTGCGAGATGACCTGCAGATCCGGGCCAAAGTGGAAGAGGAGGGCACAGGCAAGTCATATAATATTCTATATCATATTTATATGAAGAAAAGAGAGCATTACACTGCCGTGTTATGAAACAGTTGTTGTAATGTGGAGGCTTCTTGTACAGGTATTTCAAGCAAACAAGAGCAGAGAATAAGGATTTCATACGTCGTTGGAAAGCTGTCTTTCACCGACACGCCCAAGATTTATGACAAAGGCTCAAACGTGGAGGGAAAAGTAAGAGCATGTGGCCTTCACTTCTTTGTTGTGATTTAGACGCGGTGCATTCTCGGTGACTCTGTGCTTTCCAACAGGTTCAAGCGGTTCATTACAACAACACGCCCATTCCCAACATGCCGCTCTACCTGTTCGAGGGTCAAAGAAGGTCATCACACCGGCTGCAGAATCTCACGACCAACAACGATGGAGTCGCCACTTTCTCATTCAGCACGGCTGAACTTAACGGGGACATCCAACTCCACGTAAGTAAGAAGTAGCACTACACTGGTTTCTCAATATGCCGCAAGGTAAAAAATATGAATGGTAGTCAACAGCAAAATAAATATATGTTATTGATCCCGTTTGAATTCGGCCATTAATTACACATACGTTTGTCAATTTAAAAGATAATTTTGCAAGTCAAGAAAGTCTCAGTTTGTCGTAGTAACATTTACTTTTGTGTGAAACCGCTCAGTGAACATCTTCTACTATGTACGTCCCCAACTAACATTGCCGTTAGCTTGGCTTGCTAGCTAGCTAACTTAGCTATGTTCCAAATATAATGTTATTTTACCTGCTAGCTAGCTAAATTAGCTATGTTCCAAATGTAACGTTATCTTACCTGCTAGCTAGCTAACTTGGCTATTTTTATCCGGCGACTCTTTTTATCAGCCGGAAAGGAGAAAGAACGAGTGAGACCTCATTGTTGGTGTGAGAACATCCTGGTACTAAACACATCGTAGCCTCAAAAAGAGACATTACTTAAACCACTTTTTGACGTCTTTTTAATTACGGATTTTCACCGTATTCTACTTCAAAAGCTTTACGTCAAATGAAAATCTCTTGACGTGCAAAATTATCTTTTAGATTGACAAACATCATATGTGTAATTCATGAACAATTCAAACAGGATCAAATAATTATTTGTCTCACCGTTGACTACCATTGATGTTTTCATATACTCCCATGGTGTTCTAACCTTGACTTATCTCTAAACCTTAACATTCACTTTGGCTGTAAAAACTTTATATATACTTTACAGAGTTTCTTTTCTTTTATCTAGGTCGGCAGCTTGCCGACATATGGCTACCGCGGTTACAGAACGCCGTACTATGAGGCTGGAGATCACACCGTGTCGTTGGTCAGACCTTCAACTCCACACACTCAGACGGTCAGCTCCCTGAAGCTGAAGCAGAATAATAACCCACTTCCATGTGACACAGAAGAAGAGTTCACCATCCAATACACTGTGGTAGGAGAAGCCCAGGGCTCCGTGGATGTGATGTATCTGGTGAGTGAAATATGAGAGACGACGGGGGAAGATGGTTTTATGATGACTTTTTACATCTGATAACTGACATCTGGCTCAAAGACAACACACTTATGACCTTTTAATTCCGGGTTTATGAACGCAGCTCTACCTTCTGATAACATAAAACACAAATGTCTCTCGCTAGAGCCAGTTTGTCCCAACTGGGCTTCTGTAGAAACATGGCAGTGCAAAGATGGCTGGCTCCGTGGAAGATGACCTGCTCCCTTTGTAGATATAAATGGCTTTTTCTAAGCTAAATCATAATTTCAGGTGATTACACAACTGATTAAAACATAGTTACGAATATATCCTTTCCATTGCTGCCAATTAATCCCCCTAAATGTTACCCACTGTTTTGTCCTTTAATAACAGCAAACAGCTGTAATCTGCTGTTAAATGAGGTGTTTTCTACATTATTCATTGTTTTGCAGGCCTTATCCCGAGGAGTCATCTTCATGCAAGGAGTTCAACGGGTCGTCGTGCAAGAAAACTCAGGTGAGCAAAGAATGAAATTACCCTTTAAAGCTTGCAAATAATTCTGTTTTATTGATGAATGGAGGTGATTGTGGTTCATATATGAGTTGGTTTGTTTGATTCAGTGAATGAGGGCGAGGTGTCCTTTAACCTGATGGTGTCTGCTCACATGGCACCGTACATCCAAGTTGTGGCGTACGCCGTCCTCCCCAGTGAGAACGTGATCGCCAACAATGCCGACTTCCCCGTCGAGAAATGCTTCGGTCACAAGGTCAGTGTGAGCTGAAGACGTCACCGTGCTAATTAAATAAAGAACAAATATAAACTTGTAAAATTAAGTTTTGGTGATAAACTTGAATAAATCAAGTTGTTTGAAGGAGATGTTTTCACATGAATATAAAATAGATATTGGAGATGAATTATGAGCTGTTTAATTTCCCAACACTTGCTCTCAACAGATTATAATACATCATTAAAACTACTAATGACAAGATATTTTATCAATAACATTTTTATTTCCTTACCATTTGAATTGCATGTTTTTTTGCAAATAACCATTATCGATGACAACAACAATGTAAAAATATATAATTTAAAATATTTGACAGTTTACATTGACTTCAGGATAGTTGAAATTATTCCGTACCAGTGCTTTACCCTACAAGAAGCATTTATATTGACATTTTAGGAAAAACAAATAAGCCGTGTATTTTACAGTTACCGTAAGTTTTGAAGTTGATGCTTTTCTAGTAATGCGTCTTGGGGTAATTGGGGCGTCATAAGGGTGTCAACTCAATGAAAACCCAGTAATGTAACTAAAAATGAATCTTGGAGATTATTTTTTGTTCGAGTAAAATACACATTTGTGTCATGTTGAAAAGACCATAGCTTCTCATTTATGCGTAGTTATGAATCCCGCTGCTCCTCTTGGTAAGACAGTGTAGCTGGTTGAGGCGGAGACGATTGGTTCAGGTTAGGAACTCGAGTAGTCAGGGGTCCGGATAGCCCATCGGTCAGAACACAGAACCCCCAAATAATCCGGTTACGGTACCTCGGCGAGCACGGATGCCAAATCCTCGCGCTTGAATGCTGCCAAGAAGAGCAGTGAGATTCATAACGCCTCATCCACCACTAACGGTCCTTTTCTCTGCCAGGTGTCCCTGGAGTTCTCTCCGTCCTCGGCCGTCCCAGGAGAGGAGACCACCCTGCAGGTGACGGCCCAGCCAGACTCTCTGTGCGGTGTGAGCGCCATCGACCAGAGCGTCCTCATCAAGGAGCCGGGGAAAAGTCTGGACGCAGACAAGGTAGCTAACCACAAATCCATCTGCATTTACTCCGTTAACGTCATCAGTTTATCCTCCTGTCGTGGTCAATCTGTCTTCCTGTTCTTCCCTCTTATCAGTTATACATTTTGAAAATGGAAAACAATTTAAGATATGAAGAGTCTGCCTGAAGGATAAAGGCACTGCTTCAACAAATGAAGTTCCCCAATTGTCAGATCTTTATAGAACAAATAACATTTTTACGGTTTACAGCTTTGAACCATTTAGTTTCATTTAATTTTCACAATTTAAACAATAAAATAAAAACAAACATAATAGAGATAAATAAATATCACAGTACAGGAAGAGGCAAAAAGTTAACTGGACTTATTTGAAGCCTCCACCTATATAATATTACAATTTTACAATATTACAGGGAACATAAAATTAATATGCAGAAGAAATGACTACACAATATATTATTGACAAGATATTTTTACAATATATGAAATATGATAACAATATTAATACATTACAAACAACAAAAGAAAATGTTATTGTGTTTGTGTGCGTGTGAGAGTGAGCATGGACTTGTTCGGGGATATTGGTTTATACATCTGCATTAACTCATAAACAATAGTAATGCTACAAGTCTCTATGACTGAAACAACTATGAATATAATATAACAGCTAAAACAAGAAATAAACAACAAAAAGTTATTACATAACAGCAGTTAGATTTTCTTTTAGGCACCTTTTGAAACATTTTATAGAGGAACATTATTTTGTTTTGTGGGAAAAGTCATTCCATCGTTAGTTCCCCTAAATCTTATTGCAAATGTACCTCTGCCATGCCTTTTCTCTTCAGATATTCAACCTGTTGCCCGTTTCAAAAGTCTCCTACATTCCATATCGGCTTCAAGATTCCATCAAATGTTTGCCCGTGAGACCGAGAAGATCCATCTTGCCGTTCCCCAATGTGCAGACAGAGGACGCTCACACGACTTTCGCGGTACAAACATGAATGCACAATATCTTTATATTGTTTCTTTGTGTGTTTTGTTGTTGCACATTTCAGTTGACGCCTGTATGTTGTTGTGTTATCTAGAAAGTGGGGATGAAGATGGCAACAAACTTGCTAATCCGAGTGCCTTCGTGCCTCAAGTACAAAGGAAGAGAATTCCGCCAGGGCTACTATGGTGACTTATTTTGTTTTGTTATTTTGCTCTATTAAGTGCCACATTGCTGAATATTTACCAGCATTAAAAACCAGGTTTTTCTCTGCTTCTGATGGTATATGTTCTGTTTTATTTTCAGGTATTCGTTACAGGACGTTTCGAGATCGTCCTCTAATGTCATTGGCCATGCCAATGGAGAGTCCCGTAGCTTCCCCACCTATTAATAATTCACCAATAGAGACGGTGCGCACTTACTTCCCTGAGACCTGGATATGGGACCTGGTGGAAGTGGGGTGAGTTTTCTTTGCACCACAGTCCTTCTCTCAGACCTGATGGCTCTGCGGACACTTAGGAATATGTATTAGTTAGGCTTGGCTGCTATTTACTGGTTGACCAGGGTGCACAGTAAACCGGACCAGAGGTCAGTCTCTACCATCGACTGTGTATAAGAAGTGGATGCACTCATTCGTTTGTGAACTGCAGTTGTGAAGCCTCGAGTTCGGCATTTTGGCCGTCGCCATCTTGTTTTCTTTGCAAGCACGTGACTTGAGAAGGGTGGAGCTTAAGTACAACTGAACGCTGAGAACACTGAGACATTTTTAGGCGACCAAAATATTACAATTAACTTTGATAAGGTAAAAAAAAAAAAACACTGTGAAAGAGTTAAAGTTGTAAGACGAAAACACCGCCAACTTCCAGACCGGACGATGCAGTGGTAGAGACTTGTCAATCACAAGGTAGTCCCGCCCTAAAGCATATCGTGCTTTATTGAAATTGAAACCATAAACTCATGTTTACAATGTTTACTGAGGTAATGAATCAACTTCTGGTTCTGCCGAGTGAAGCCAATACATTTGTTAAAGCTGCATTCTCTCTAGTGTCCATCAGGGGGCGACTCCTCTGGTTGTATAGAAGTCTATGAGAAAATGACTCTACTTCTCTCTTGATTTATTACCTCAGTAAACATTGTAAACATGAGTTTATGGTCTCAATCTCTAGTTTCAAGTCTTCTTCAATACAGCATGATGTTCATTTAGTACATTATGGTCCATTTAGAGTCACACAGACCATAAAGCAGGGGATGCTTTAGGGCGGGGCTACACTGTGATTGACAGGTCTCTACCAGAGACGTATACGACGTCTCTACGTCACTCATCCTCAGTCCAGATATGGTCACTTCCTGTTCACTGGCTGCAAAAAACAGATGGCGACATTTTTTACTTCTATTCGGCGTTAATCGTCTCACATTGTCGTTCTTTGACGAATCTGAATCATGGAAGTCTGATGTTGAAGTTGACAGAATGTCTCTGTGTGTGTCTGCTGTATCAGAGGCTCTGGAACGAAGGACGTGTCCCTCACCGTCCCAGACACCATCACCACCTGGGAGACGGAGGCCTTCTGTCTGTCCCCTCAGGGTTTCGGCTTGGCCCCCCGTAAAGAGATCACCGTCTTCCAGCCCTTCTTCCTGGAGCTCAGCCTGCCCTACTCCATCATCCGGGGGGAGCACTTTGAACTGAAGGCGACCATCTTCAACTACTTGAGCAGCTGCATCATGGTAACCGAGGTGTTCATGTGGACTTGAATGCTAATGTCAACATGCTAACGTGCTCATAATCACAATGCTAACATGCCGATGTTTAGCAGCTGTAATGTTCACCGTCTTATTCCTTGATGAGACAAGATCCATTCTGGTACCAGGTTAGTTTCTCTTTCAATTTCCGCTTTAGATTCTCAGTTCATCGCCATAACGCCGCCGCAAACAATGAACATCTGAACTTTGTCAAGTTTACGACGTAGTTTCACAGGCTGCCATTTTTATAACATCTGGGTCGAGTGAATACAAAAATTAAGGCTATTTAATTGTATTACAATTTGTCTTCTCTCTTGACCAATCAGTGGTCTGCGATGTTTTAAAGTGAAGTCGATGCTTCACGTGTTAAAGCTGCATTCTCTCTAGTGTCCACCAGGGGGCGACTCCTCTGCTTGTATAGAAGTCTATGAGAAAATGACTCTACTTCTCTCTTGATTTATTACCTCAGTAAACATTGTAACATGAGTTTATGGTCTCAATCTCTAGTTTCAAGTCTTCTTCAATACAGCATGATGTTCATTTAGTACATTATGGTCCATTTAGAGTCACACAGACCATAAAGCAGGGGATGCTTTAGGGCGGGGCTACACGGTGATTGACAGGTCTCTCTACCAGAGACGTATATGGCGTCTCTACGTCACTCCTCCTCAGTCCAGATATGGTCACTTCCTGTTCACTGGTTGCTAAAAACAACATGGCAACGGCCTTAATCCATGATGGAGAAGCCGGACACACTCTCTTACCAATGTTCTTGTAAATGTTTGTCAGTTTTCAAACTGCGTCAGAATTTGATATCCGCTTTTATTTGGAACAAAAACGTGCAAGACGCAGCTTCGTAAAGGTCAAAATGTTGCATCATCACCATGCTTCGGTTTGATACGCTGTTTGCAGTATAAATGTCCAGTTTTAAAATATACATTGTTGTCTCTTTTGACCAGGTCTCCGTGGCTCCGGCCCCCTCCTTAGACTACACCCTCACCCCCCTCTCCGGAGACAAGTACACTGCCTGTTTGTGCGGCAGTGAGCGCAGGACCGTCAGCTGGACCATGGCCCCCTCAGCCTTAGGTGAGAGTCAGGCTTTCATCCACACTGCTGGTACAGCTGTGGGATCCACCTCAGACGAAATGATTTGACTCTCCTGGACCTTTTTTTAGGCGTCGTGAACGTGACGGTGACCGCTGAGGCCGTGGCGTCTCACGCTTCTTGTGACAACGAGATTGTGAGCGTGCCGGAGAGAGGTCGCATCGACGTGGTCACACGGTCTCTCATCGTGAAGGTCGGTACTTTAAAACAAGATGACAAAGTCAAAGGTCTCGGATGGAAAGTCTCAATGATTTTGTTTCCCCTCAGGCTGAAGGAATTGAGATGTCAAAGACCTACAACTGGCTGCTCTGCCCGAAAGGTCCGTGTGTTTTACACCAAACATCACAGTTCATCACACTGTTGTAGAGCAGATTCATTTCATGTGATTATTTAAAGTTACTGTGAGGAACTTCTGTCTGGTGCTGAACCAGTCTCAGTGTAGTCCTGATCCTCTATATCAACCAGTCTCAGTGTAGTCCTGATCCTCTATATGAACCAGTCTCAGTGTAGTCCTGATCCTCTATCAGACCTCCATCATTAAAGAGACCATCAGAGAGAAGATGGTCTGTTTCTATAGAGTTATTCTTAAAGCTCGTCATCGGAGCCACCGGGTCGGATTCTGGTGAAACCAGATTAACTCATGCAGGTTCACCAGAACCTCCTTCAGCTCAGACTCCAGCAGAGACCGGTCCACCGTGGACAGACCCAGATCCTCCAGCAGAGACCGGTCCACCGTGGACAGACCCAGGTCCTCCAGCAGAGACCGGTCCACCGTGGCAGACCCAGATCCTCCAGCAGAGACCGGTCCACCGTGGCAGACCTTCTCCTCTCTGGGAGTCAACACCGACACCACGCTGCTGGAGACCCAGGACGTGTTGCTGGACCCGCTGGAGGGAAGGAAGGCACGGGAGAACCAGAACCAGGACTGAGAGGAGCAGACTGTCAGACCTGCTGCAGTAGAATGAGAGGTTTTCTAAAGGGACTCTGGTGCTCAGAGACACTACCACTTTAGTCCACAGGGACCAACAGAATCAACACAACATGAAAGTTCCTCACAGTAGCTTTCAATACATTTTATCAACCATCTTATTTCCAGTCAGCCCTGTTTCAGTTCATGATCCGCTAACCATCCGTAAACCTGAATGAGGTTTCTGTTTATTGCTGATCTGTTTGTTCTCTGTCCACAGGAGAGACTCTGACTGAGGAAGTAGACCTTCAGCTCCCCGGGGACGTGATTGTTGGATCAGCCCGTGCTTCAGTATCAGTCCTGGGTAAACTAATGAATCCATTTTGGTTGAGTTTTGCTGTTAACTCAACAAATCGTTACACTTTCAAATGATCAACTTGAGATTTAAAACAAGCGAAGAGATTCTTTCAGTAGATGCATTTAAAAAACAGCTTTGTGGTGTTTTTATCAGAGCTAAACAGAAAACACAATCCTATTTAATAAACTGGAGGAAATAATGCAAATATGAACATTTTAATGAAACAGTACCAAACTGAATGAAAAGTGCATTTATAATAAGCTTCATTCTGGCAAGATTACAACATATTTGTTACACTTTGATTATCTGTGTTTTTAGTATACCAGAGCTCAGGTCAGTCACATGTTCGGTCTTATGCCGCGTTCAGTCGCCGGGGACCATTTGAGTAGGGCTGGGCGGTATGACCAAAAATGCATATCATGGTATTTTGTAAGATTCTAGCGGTTTCACGGTATATCACGGTTTTTGTTTTCCGTGTTAAAGCATGAATTAATTAACGCCGAAAAGAAACGGCTGGCCAGCGAGCGGTAAACAGCTGTTTGTGTGGCGTGTCTTCCGTTCCGTCACTTCCTGTTTCCTTCACCTACATTCCCCTGGGTCCTAAGCCCCTCCATGGAAAGAAACGGGATTAGACCGTAGGATTTAGTTGTTAGTAGGTGTTGTTTAGGTTTATTTCTTTAGTTATTTGTATATATTATGTTATTTATTATCGGAACAGTGAAGAAAAGGTTACCCTGAAAATACACACTCCGGTACAGTAGAAGAAGAAGCCCCTCCATGTACAGCTTCTTATCACGTACATTTATAACAAATACCACACATATTACGGTAATCAGCGTTGCATATGTGTCTGACCTAAATACCTTTTGTTGTTCAGTCTTTGTTCATCTTGATAATAATATCGGCATAAACACGGCATAAACACGGCAGCGTCTTTTTCATTGTTTGTACCACATGGTTTATACTAGTGCTGGGCAAGTTAACGCGTTAATTTCGCGTTAACGCATTCATTAATTTATGACCATGACTATGGTTCCCTCTCAATACAGGTAAGACAACTAGCTCCGACCGTAGCGCTCCCAGCAACGAACAATATATTTTGCTGCCTGTTGAAGAGCAACAGAAGTTGTTTCAGCTGTGCACCGGTATCACGGGATATTAAAAATTCATATCGTACGGGAAATTAAAACCACTGCCCAGCCCTACATTTGAGGTGAATCGCGCCAAATGCGCCGGAAAGGGGGCGTGGCTTATCGCCCTGGAAGCCGTTCAAATGTCCGCCATTTATTTCCGCCATCACTCACGGAAAAATTTTAAAAGATTTTAAAAGGTGACTTTTAAAATACTTGTTTTCTCATTGGAGCTCGGATCGACCGGTGCTAAGCTAAGCTAACGTTGTAGCAGCTCCATCAACACTCAATATAATGCCATCTCGGCATAAACACGGCAGCGTCTTTTTCATTGTTTGTACCATATGGTTACACATACATTTATACACATAGTTCCGTCCGGTCTCTACTAATATGAGGTTTCGTTTTTGTGTGTGTGCAGGTGACATTCTGGGCCGAGCCCTGAACAACCTGGATGGGCTGCTGAGGATGCCGTACGGATGTGGGGAGCAGAACATGGCGCTCCTCGCCCCCAACATCTACATCCTCCAGTACCTGAAAAACACTCAGCAGCTCACCTCCGCCATCAACGACAAGGCCATCAAGTTCCTGACCAGCGGTGAGTCGAGCAAAAAAACAAAACGCATTTAAGACCTTAACTTATGAGAAATGTTCCCACAGTCTGGTGCTGGATGCACCCTGCTGGTGACCTTTGTTTGCCTCCTTTCTTTCCCCCTTATTTCCTGTCATTAAAGCGTACAAGACTTCTCACAGACATTTACTTTAAATCATGAACTCAATAAATATCAATGTGTGTGATGCAGGCTACCAGAGACAGCTGAACTACAAGCACCTTGATGGAGCTTACAGCACGTTTGGATCAGGACCGGGGAACACCTGGTGAGAACAGTGATGATGTCATACAGTTTAGCTTTTCAGGGCTTGACATTAACCCTCTGCTTAAAGAAAATATGCTTTTGTTTTGGGGTTCAATCACTAATACTACAGTGTTCATCAGCCAGAAGCTTTCAAAAAACTGTCAAATAAAACCCAACATGGCGACGGCCGTAATCCAAGATGGCGACGGCAAAATCGTTGAATTCGAGTCTTCGAAACATCAGTCCACAAACCAATGATTGACGTCGCCATGACCACGTCCACTTGTTATATACAGTCTGTGCTTTACTGTGGAGCCCTGCTTTCATACTGACAGAGTAGATGATGAGATTCCACTTCATCAGCATGTTGTGATGAAATGTGACGTCACTCTTTCTTAAAACCCTGTTGTCCCTCGTGAGAAGTTCTTCAACGTGCTACACGAACACAAGCATGTACGTGACGTCTTATTTAATCGTTTTAATATCTCAACTTCCTCCTCAGGCTGACTGCGTTTGTGGTGCGATCGTTTGCCAAAGCCCAGTCCTTCATCTACATCGACCCGATAAAGATGGAAGAGTCCGTGAATTGGCTGAAAAATAAACAAAAAGAGAGCGGATGTTTCGAAATGTCAGGAAGACTCTTCAACAACAGAATGAAGGTAAATCAAGTCACACTGGAGTTGGTGTTAAAATATGACTTTAAACATCTCAGTCGTAACTTCTGTCATTTGAACAAGTTTCACTTGACAGAATTGAGACTCGTGTTCCTGTCGGACCTGCAATTTCCTCGTGACAATCATCTGTGAATACAGGACACAGACACTATTTACTAACTGGTATCAGCAGTTGTGCAGCCAATTGTAAAATAATCACAGTTCAGATCGTATCACAGATCAGATCAGCACAAAAGAAACTATAATAAAGCAAATATAACTTTTAGATTCCTGATCACGTGTTTTTTTGCCGCTGATACTAATTATTGATCATTGCTGATCCATATTAACAGATACAGATCCCTTTGTTGTGTGACTGGAGCAGCTGCTCGACAGAATATTTATATTTACTTTCATCGTCTCAAAAATCATTTAAACAGACGGTGCTGCTAACGTTACTAGCTCTCCTCCTGTTGGTTAGCCGTTAGCGGTGCTGCTAACGCTACTAGCTCTCCTCCTGTTGGTTAGCCGTTAGCGGTGCTGCTAACGCTACTAGCTCTCCTCCTGTTGGTTAGCCGTTAGCGGTGCTGCTAACGTTACTAGCTCTCCTCCTGTTGGTTAGCCGTTAGCGGTGCTGCTAACGTTACTAGCTCTCCTCCTGTTGGTTAGCCGTTAGCGGTGCTGCTAACGTTACTAGCTCTCCTCCTGTTGGTTAGCGGTGCTGCTAACGTTACTAGCTCTCCTCCAGTGGGTTAGCCGTTAGCGGTGCTGCTAACGTTACTAGCTCTCCTCCAGTGGGTTAGCCGTTAGCGGTGCTGCTAACGTTACTAGCTCTCCTCCTGTTTGTTATTTACACTCTGATGGTCAACGTTACACTGTGAGGGGGGTCCGTACGGCTCATCAACGGTCCGTTACTCCTCTACTGGTCACCAGTGATCAAAGTCTCGTTGTTGGATGTTCTCTGATGATCTTTGTGTCTGCATCATGTTTCCTCTCTGCAGGGCGGCGTGTCTGATGAAGTGACTCTCACTGCTTACATGACTGCTGCCTTCCTGGAGGTGAATACGGCCGTAGAAGTGAGTAGAAACAACTAATGCACCACGAATAATGTCATAACTTTAGATAAGAATTTTCCTTTGAAATGATTTGTACACAAACCAAGAACTTTACACAGACAAGAAAGAAACAAAGTTATGTTGATCAACGTTCTGTCTGGTTAGTGAGTTAACGTTACGTAGTGTTTTAGAGTTGATGGGTTAAGTTGAACTGATCTGACTGTCATGTCATAAACTAAACTTTAAAAAAAAGTATTCCCCAAAATCAACACAAACCTTTACAAAAAGTACAAATCAGTGAGGAAATGAACAAGTTCATCAAACCAAACTAAGATCAAACCCAACAAAATACCCAAAACTCACACACGTCTTCTACAGTTTGGTTCAATACCAAAAACTACCACTAGGTGTTGCTGTACTATTTATATTAAAGTAAATGAAAAGAATAATAAATGATAAAAGCTCGCGAGAAACGGCTGTAATGAGTTATTATAGTTTCTGATATACTTTTTTGTAAATAAATGTCAATCTTAGTTCATTTTTGTATTAATATTATAACATTATATATTATTTCAAACATTCAGTCTGTCTGAGATTGTCGTTTCTTGTCAGTTTTATTCTATCAACAGCAGGTCAATCGGATTCTTTTTGATCTTTTTCTTCCATTAACTGAAGTTCTTTGTCTAAAGTTTTGCTGAATATATGAATTCGTTAGAATGAACTTGTTGTAGAACAATAAAACGAGTTATTCATAATCTGTTCCAGGACCCAAGAGTACAGAAGAGCCTGTTGTGCCTGAAAGAGTCCATGCGGGACCTCAGTAACACCTACACCACGGCTCTGATGGCGTACGTCTTCACCCTGGCAGGAGACATGCAGACCAGAGGCCACCTTCTGGGGCACCTGGACTCGGTCTCAATACAACAAGGTGAGTAGGGATCCTCCTGAAGGAAATCTCTCTCATTCATCACTGTGAATGGAGCTTCACCTTGTCTGTTTTTACGTCTGTTTTTAGGCGGTTTCCTCCACTGGTCTCAGACTTCAACGTCGGCCTCTCTCTCCGTGGAGATCAGCTCCTACGTGCTGCTGGCTAAACTCAGCGTCTCTCCGACGGCTGAAGACCTCGGCTACGCCACGCGCATCGTCAGGTGGCTGACGTCCCAGCAGAACTACTACGGAGGCTTCTCCTCCACACAGGTAGGAAAAACAAAACGGGAAGCGTAAAGTGCTGGACTGAGTTAAAACGAACAAAGTATTCTCTTCTGGGACAAACAACTCTGGCTTAGCTGTGACCTGTAGAGAGGTGAAGTCCTGCCCCTTCAGGTGCACCACCATGGGACCTTATTTCAGAACAAATATAATAATAATAATAACTTTATTTGTATAGCACCTTTAAAAACAGAGTTTACTAAGTGCTTTGACAGACAAAGCAGCAAAAGAAAGGCAATAATGAGACAATCGCTATGATAAAAATAGACTAAGAAATAAATAAAAAGTAAAATAAATTTTGTAAAATAATTTAGTAAAATCAACCAATAAAAATGAAACACAATCAGTTTGAAAAATGTACGTGGGAGACAAACTAGAACATTTCACAAGACATTGTGACAGTGTGGCTGCTACTGCCCGAAGACGTCGCATTATATATATATATATATATTAGTGCTGGGCAACGATTAAAATACTTAATCACGATTAATCGCATGGATTCCTGCTCTGCTCCACTCTGACCGTGATGTCATCACTCTAGCGCTGAACATTCCGTGCAATACACACCCATTATAAAATCTGAAACGGACCCAAAATTTTCCTGAAACTTAATCTGTGACTTCATGAAAACTGTGCTAGCTATCAAAATGCCCATTTGACTCAAAGTGCAGCGTTTTGTCTACGTTTTAAACTTCAAATCATTTTTCTACGTTAAAGTATGGCTCGTTAATCTGGGCCCAAAATTAAGTGTTTTTAGCTCTCTTGAAACCGAAATGGAAGTGAATGGAGCAATTTTGCTCAGTTTTTCGTGATTTTCGGGAAAACTGCTGGGCGAATCTCTGAGATAATTCATCGCACACCATGCCCGATGAGGCTGCACGTTTTGATGTATTTTTTGTGCAGGTGTTGGCAACGCCGTGTGAGGAGAAGTGCGCCAAATTTTTGCATTGAAGAATTAATAATAAGCCCGCAGGATTATAGTCAGTGTGCTTTTGCACAGGCAGTTTTACTGCCTTTGTGCCGTAAAGCCACACTGAATAATGATCCAGTTTGAATTTCCCCCTTCGCTAAGCTCCTCCCTCAAAAGGCCCCTGCCCAATCCTACGTTAGCAACCGTAACTAGGCGCAGGAGACCTGTCAAGCTTTCAGTGGTGTGTGTACGTTAAGTTTGACAGATATCCTCAAAGTTTAGATGTCATCTTTTTTCTCTAGAGGAGAGATTAAACAGAGCAGAAGACTTTACTCACAACTGAATCCATCAAAGACCAACAAACGTCTTTGTTTGCTCCGAGGTAAGACGATAATAACGTTAGCTAGCCTGACACGTCAGCAAACAAAGACTATATTAATAAGAATATGAATTCTTATTAATATTTACGAGATCCAGTGTAGATCAAGCACTACGATGTGCGAGCAACATTTTATATTATATAATGAAAGCTATAAGGAGTCATAACTAGGGTTGGGTACCGAAAAACGGTGCCGGTATGGAACCGGTTCCTATACGTCCGGTATCTACCGAACCGAAACGTAACGCAGATTTCGGTGCTTCCTTTCGGTGCCTGCGCCGATTGAAATACTTTTTTTACAGTACTCTGATGACTCCGTCCTGGCAGCAGGACTCGGTCCTCCGCTCCTCACTCATAGTATTATTACAACGGGCTACTTAGCGCTGTCGCTAAGTATTCCAGAAAGCTGCTATTATCTGCTTTGTAATGTCACTAATCTCACTGATATTGATGAAAAACGCCATATTGACACGTCTGGTGCAAAAGCTTCACACGCCTAGCAACAGTAACCAAGGGGGGAGGGGCTTAGCAAAGGGTCAATTTCTGCCATGAATTACAAACTGAGATTTTCTCAACGTTTTAAATTGACAAACGTGTAGTTTGTGGCACAATTAAAACGGGATTAAAATAGATATTCAACAGTTAGAGAGACCTGAACTTGGTGAAAGTGAACTGCTACATATGAAAGCTGCTGCATGTAGAAACAAAAGTAAAATACATTCAAGCACATGAAGTACGTTGTTTGTGTGTGTTGTAGGACACAGTGGTGGCTCTTCAGGCTCTGGCGCTCTACTCCACGCTGGTGTTCAGTCCCGGTGGGTCGAGCACGGTGATGGTCCAGTCTCCCAGCGAACAGCTGACGTTTGACGTGAACCAGAACAACAAGCTGCTCTACCAGGAGAAGCTGCTGCAGGACGTGACAGGAAGGTTCATCCTGGAGGTGCAGGGCAGTGCATGCGCTGTGATGCAGGTCAGTACGTGCACCCCCACAAACACTGATGATACGACCTAAAGTCAAATTACCACCAACAAATGTCTGTTCTGCTCCTACTTCATTTCTATGCCTGTAACGCAGGAGAAAAGACAGATATACATTTCATTTTTTAGTGGGAGGTGATTTAACAAAGAATTCTTTAGACTGTACTTCTCAAGCCTGATGCATCATGAATTTGAACAATTTTGAGTAAAAGACATTCTTGTTTATGAATATTAAAGCTCCCCTTGTGTACCTCTTTCTCAGATTTCGCATCACTATAACATCCCGACTCCCACTGCTGTCACCACTCTCAGTGTCGAGGTCACACCAGAGGCCAGCTGCCCCAGCAAAAGACTCACTCTGAGGATCACGGTCCAGTAAGTCGTCAGCAGGCAGAGCCACGTGAACTCAGTAACCGTTGGTAGTGATGCGTGGGAGACATGTTCATAACTTGGGAGCAGATCAACATCAGTTTTTATATCCTTGTATTATAGGTATATTGGAAAGGAGATCAGTACAAACATGGTGATCCTGGATATCAAAATGCTCTCTGGGTTTGTCCCAGACCCAGAGTCTTTGAGTGCGGTGAGTTTATTACATTCACTTTCACCTTTAGGCCTCATCCACACTGCTACGTTTTCCTGTTGTGCTCTGTCCAGACCACAGACTGAAAGTGAGAAGTGGACGTAGTCGTTGTGACTCATTGGTTTGTGGATGTTTTAAGGGGCTCCATTTAGGCCGTCGCCGTCTTAGCTTTTTTATAAACCAGTGAACAGGAAGTGACCATATCTGGACTGAAGAGTGACGTAGAGACCTGTCAATCACTGTGTAGCCCCGCCCCTAAAGCATCCCCTGCTTTATGGTCTGTTTGACTCTAAATGGTCCATAATGTACTAAATGAACATCATGCTGTATTGAAGAAGACTTCAATACAGCCAGACTTCAATACTTCAAAAACTAGAGATTGAGACCATAAACTCATGTTTACAATGTTTACTGAGGTAATAAATCAAGAGAGAAGTAGAGTCATTTTCTCCATTTAGAGTTATTTTGTAAAAAGTCAGAATTCACGCTTTGTTAGTTCATTCAGAAAGCAAGCGTTTTAAAAGTTATTTGCTTGTCGTCTTGTTGAGAGGCGTTTGGATCGATGCGTGCTAGTCTATGCTAACATGCTAGCGGCTCCATCAACACTCAAAATAGCGTCATCGATGCTAAACGTAGTCGTGTGGATGTAGCCTTGGTAGAAATAGAAAAGTTGTCACCTGTTGATGATGACGCACCCGGCTGACTTGTGGTCTCATCGCAGCTCAAAGGCGCCCTGCTGGTGGATCGAGTGGAACACAACGGGGATCACGTCCTGGTCTACGTAACGCAGGTGAGGAGGAATTCACAGCCAGGAAACGAGACTCAACGCTCTCCAAGATTTTGTGACTCACGGCGGCGTCTTGTTTTCTTTCCTTCTCAACAGTTACTGAAGGAGGTACCCATCAACTACAGACTGGAGCTCATTCAGGAGCTCCCTGTGCAGAACCTGAAGCCAGCCGTGGTCAAGATCTACGACTACTACCAGCCGAGTGAGACCTGAAGAACAGTTATCATAATACTGATCCTAGTCATACATGTGTTCACTGTGATGGACTGTGAATCAATCTCTTCTTCTTTGTTTTCTCTCAGGTGACCAGGACGACACAGAATACATCTACCCCTGTGTTACAGGTAACGATCTGTCACAACATGCAGGAGCACTGCTATGGCTTTATATGCTAAATGTCATTTAATGAGCAAAAACATTTTCATTGCAACCTCAAAAAGTATGTTTAGTTTATTTATTTTTGCACAATTTAAACAATAAAAAAATAAAAATAAACAAACATAACAGAGGTAAATAATATCACAGTGCAGGAAGAGGCAAAAAAGGCAAACTGGGCTTATTTGAGGCCTCCATTTATTAGGGCCCGAGCACCGACATAGTCGGAGCCGAGGACCTATTGTTCTTCTGATGTTTATTGTTATTATTCTGCGTCTTTCAAGGGGAAAAGAGGTGCTTGTGCTACACGTCCATTCTTCAAAATTTGCACAACAATCCGTGAAAATAACGGACGAAATGGCTTGATTGCGCCCCCTATAGAGCAGCCCCAACATTGGGTTTCAACTAGCTGTATGAAATTTGGTAGGCATATGTAACGTGATGGGACGTACAAAAAAGCCTCAAAGAGGTATGCCCTGAACCCAACAAGAAGTCGGCCACTTTTAATTTTATGATATTTTTTGACCATTTCAAGGAGTCGTATTTTAACAAACTCCTCCTAGAGATTTGACCCGATTGACTTCAGATGAGACCGTGGCAGTGAAAAGTTATCAAAAGATCAAAAAGTTATCGAACTATGTATCCGTGGCGTGGAGGCAAAAAAACACCATTCGCCATAAAATAGGAAATTATGGGTTGAGTACTTTGACATCCTGCTCCTCACAGATTAATCAGATCCCTCTCAAATGTTGTCAAAAAAGTCTTAAGACCTTGATAATGCTTCATTGTGAAGATTGTAAGAATTCATTAAAGGGCGGCGACGTGACGGCTCGGCGAATTTCGATCCTTTGCCATTAACGAATAAACTGATGTAACTCGACTCCACAATGATGTATAATAGTCATAGCGCCACCTACTGGTTACAGGAAGTTAAAGTCTCTATACTTTGACTTGCTTCTCTTCGTAGTAAAATCAGATCGATCAAATTTGTGCCACACAAATGTAAGAAGTTCATAATGCCAGCCCACGAATTTTTGGATGTTTCGTGGAATGCCGTTGCCGTGGCAAAGCAGTCTTCGCCGTGAACATTATAGGTGCTTTTGAGGCCCTACAAATGCTCGAAACATAGCCAAACTTGCTTCACAGATTTAAAGCCCAAATTGTAGTTATCTGACATGATAATAAGGCTCCAGACTGGCAATTCGACTCAATAGCGCCCCCTACAAAATTTTGATGAAGCAACCCTTGAAGTATGTTTGACTTATGCTGCGTTCACACCGGTCGCGTTGATTTTTTGACGCGCGTCGAGATTACATACAAAGTCTATGCACAGACGCGATGAGACTGGCGCGCCGCGATTTTGCGATGACGCGTTTTTGCGTTGGACGCCGCAAAATCGCCAACGCGCGAGTTGAAATTTTTCAACTTCTGCGACATAATCGCGTGGCGCGATAGCCTATCAGCGTTGAGTTGCTCCCCCTGTCATCACTGACTTCCTGCCGTTGTTGAATCAGGAAATAAATCCTGTAGCCGTCTGTGTTCATCCAGAGCTCTACGATACCGCATATCAATAGAGACCGGACCAAACTATGTGTATACATGTGTGTGTGTGTAAACCATACGGTACAAACAATGAATAGACGCTGCCGTATTTACGTCTACATGACGTTATTGAGTGCTGGTGGAGCTGCTACGATGTTAGCATAGCCTAGCACCGGTCCATCAGAGCTCCATTGAGAAGACAAGTACGTAGCCTACAAATCGGCATCATTATGTAGTTATTTCAGAGTCCCTTTTTGTCGGTTTATTGCCGTTGAATCACAGCCAAATCAGTTTATTTTGTGTTCCTACAGCTGTAGTAAACAGCGACCTGTGGCTTGCTAGACACAGTGAATACAGCTCGATGAAATCCACGGAGCTCCTCTGAACAATATTATGAACCAGACATGACGGCGTTTGGCATTCCGACGTTTGAGGGCCTTCCACAACACGTACAAAGCAGCAATTGTCCTGATTCCTTTCACGGTTGAAAGCGGAAAGAAATGACGGCCAGGTGAACGGCTTCCAGTCGATAAACCACGGCCCCTCTCCGGCGCTACGCGATTTTGCGGCGTTTGGTGTGAACACGACCGGCGGCGCGTTGGACGCGATTTTGCAGTGCGTCAAAAAATCAACGCGACCGGTGTGAACGCAGCATTAGATGTACCAAATTTGGTAATCACGGAATGACGTGATGTGGCGACCATTTTACATGGTTCGCCATCATACATCAAGCTGTTGGAACTTGACTGTACTGTACTCAAACTGTCCCAAACCTGACATACTTGAGAATAGTCATGGCTTGAGAACTTCTGCATGCCAATATTAACTTTTAGTCATAGCACCACCTACTGGCAACCACGGACGTATGCAGGTTTCTATAATTACATCGGTCCAAACACTGAATTCATTAAAAGGGTTCGTGGGCACACCAACAAAAGAAAAGACTTCTCTGATCTAAATATGTGCAAAGTAAGATGTTTGGAGAGGAAATTTTAGATAACACAGGTTTTCAACTCGTGCTTGTACGTGGAGTTTTCATTAATAGTGAATTGAATTGTTTTTGTTTGTTTTGGAGCCAGACCGTAATGTAAAGTAATTTCATGCACCGTGAACTTTGTTCAATAAAATCAACCTGCATCCAACCTAATCATGTTGTAGATTATACAACATGGGATCCCCTTTGGGCTTGAACTTATTTCTCTACAAAAGAGTTCCACATGGAACTATACATTCTGCCATTTCTCCTCGACTCTTCCCGCTTTGAGTCACTCAGCAGTGATTGTCAGAGCTACGTACAAAAACAAACTTTGACATTCTGTCAAAGCACATTCACAAACATTAGTTTCTTGTCGAACTTTACAGGCTTTAATTGTATTCGGAGCTACACTCAAAACATTCAAGGCTTAAGACCTGGCAAAATGACCTGGCTACGCCATTGGTCCACGCAGGAAATACCGTTTAACTCGCGCACACATTGTCTGATGGTCACAGTCCTGCCAATACGTGCGTGAAGATGCGAGGGCCCGATCAATGCTGCTTGCAGCTTTAATATAATATAAAAATTTCAGAGAACATAAAATGTATATGCATAAGATATGACTACTTATTGACAAGATGCTTTTACAAGATATGAAATAAATATTAGTGCTGGGCAACGATTACAATTTTTAATCACGATTAATCGCATTGTTATGGCAAAGTTTCAAAAGTAGTGTATTGCGCACTTTTATTTTAAAAGTACTGCTATATGAACAAAAGGGCAATAACATTTGGTTTGCAAACACTTATCAAAACAAATCAGGTTATTTTTAGCAGCAGTACTCCCTTTACACAGCAGCAGTTCTATCGCTTCACTCTCTGTGCTCAGTGTGTGACTGTATGTGAAACGTTCCACTGCTGTGCAACAGGAATAACATGTTTCAGCAAAAATGTGTCTTCATGACAGTCGGAGCATGTGAATGCAGCTCTACTCTTCATCAATATAATGCTGTAACTCAGAGGTGATGATGGTTAGTTACCCAGCGATCAAAGAATAAAGACACTTTACGCACAATTTAGGTGTATTAGGTGCAGGTAGCATGTTTTATACTTGTGTATACTCATGTGACTATAATTCATACTTTGTTATCTTATTCTGAAATATCTTATTCTGAAAACCGGATGTTGTCTCACATTAATCTTTCCACTAACTTTCTTCGCTCATTCTTGAGGCTCATACATGCCGTCATTCATTGCGATCCTAAAGGTGCGTTCACACCAAACGCGAAGCGAATACTAATCGATACTAATCAATACTAATCAGCTGCAGTTTGTCTCCACTTCTCTGTGGCTTTTGTTAGCTTGTCTTGCTTTAGTTTATCTAACTATACTTCTCCCACACGCTGCATCAACGTAGTCTGCTGAAGACTTCCTCCACTGCTGCCAGTGAGCAACGACTATCAAAATTAAAAAATGCGTTAACGCCGATAAAATAATTGTCGGCGTTAATTAATGAATGCGTTAACTCTAAATTAACGCGTTAACTTGCCCAGCACTAATAAATATATATAATATATAATAGTATATTAATAATCTTATAAATGATTGTTTGTTTGTTTTTATGTTCTTGCAGCTTGAAGAGGGAAGCAGAGTCGAGCGGTCGCTGATTCCAGTGAAAGATGCGTGTTGTGTTCCTGAACACCGCGTCTACAAACACTCAACACATGTTGTCCTTTTGCAGCTGTTAACTATTGTATGACATGAAATGCATGACGGACAATAAAGTGATGTGATGTGAATGTGGCTCCTAAAACTGTCTTTTGTTGAACTTCTACTGTTTCATCTCATCCCAAAATGAAGAGCACTTTTATATTGTCCAATTAAATCCTGGTATCTCCCCCATAAACACAGAAATACTGCAAAAAGCAGTAAAATGGTAAACAAATGCGTAATGTGAGTCACAAGGTGTAATTATTCTAAAACCACTTTGATACAGATAAAGAGGTTTTCTAAAGGGACTATGGTGCTGGGGAACACTACCACTTTTGTCCACAGGGACCGCCAAAAACAAAAAGGTCCTTGTAGTAACTTTAATACCCTGAAAAGAAATAAAATGAAATGGACAAAAGCTGCAGTTTGTCACAAGAACAAAAATATTTCAAATATTTCCTCATATTTAAGAAGCCATAAGAGCCCTTTCTAATACTCTTTCTTTAATGAATAGAACTCGTCAGCTTTGTCAACATAATTAAGTGATACCGTTTTTAAAGGCTAAACGCTAACAAATACAGATTAAAGCAGAATATTTCGTGTTTGTTTTCAGAGACTTTTAATCTGAAAGTCATATTTTTCTTTTCATCTGCAGCTTGAAGACTGATGTGTTCCCACTAACATTTTAATTAAATCTCCATTTAATTTAAAGATACATATTGTGTAGTTTCATGTCTGCATGTGTATATTTGTAATACACAGAAGAAATTACTTATTTCTGTGTTGTCTGTTGATGAAGCTGGTCGTCCTATAGGTGGCGCTGTTTTCTCGTCATCTCTCTTCACTCCAAACAGAACGAAACCTCACTAGTTTCCTGACAAATGAAGCTTTTAGTTGTGATCAACTAGACAAACAAGGAACTTGTTTTAATGTAGATTTTTAAGTTGAGGAAAGGTTCTTTAATTAAAAATCACACGCATCACTTTTATCTCCTAGATGAAATTTTTCTTTGTTTGAGAGTTTATTTTACTTTCACTGTTATAACTTTGAGTTTAGAACAGAAATTAATAAATGAATGGCATCATTTGTGTAATGAAGCCTCTCACATTTAATTTCTACAGTCTGGCTTCAGTTCACCATCTGTGTCTCCAAAATGTTCTTTCTTTTTTTTATACACCATGTATGCGTATGAAGTGTTGTACGCCATGTTATAAATGTGACCCCTGGTATTCTCATCACTTCACAAAGGGCCGCCCAAAAAGATCTTGCCTAGGGCCATTTGCTATCTAGAGACAGGCCGACATACAATTAATATAAGAAGAAGTTACATACAATGCATATATATATACAGTGTATGTATATATATATAAGCCAATGCCTGAAAGTGCAAAAAAAATATTGTTGCCCAATTTTAAACAGTAAGCACATTCTCACTGTGTTGTAACTCACTTTTATCAGTTCACAAATGTTTACTTACTTTATCGTCAGGTTAAGAGCTGTTTGCATGACAAACATCAAACATCCCACGCTGGGTAAAGGGCAATGTTGCAGAACTTACTGTAACAGGTCGGATTGATTGACGAGAATATGTGAAGACAGCCCCGTTCTCCTGGCATTGTCACCAGGGGTTAAGGTGGGATTTGTTATGTTCTGTTTTCATAAACAAGCTCTACATTAATGTATTTTTGTGCACTCTGGAACCTTATTTACATATAAAAGGGAATGTCTAAATTATAAAACATGATTTGTTACTATAGATTAAACAACACAGCAGTTTATGAAGTAATGATATGAGCTCCATATTTACCAGCTGCAATATTAAAGTGGCATTAGCACTAATGAGAAAAACTTACGTTTGCATATATGACAAAGTAACATTAGCTTATATGAAATAAGTCACTTTAGCATGTATTATGTATAAAATGTATATCAAAATGATATTTTCGGGGCAAAAGGACCTGGCGATGGTAACATAGAAGAGGCCCATGTGCCATGGCCCAATTTAACCCCGTGTCCCCAATGCAAAGAATGCGCAGAACGAATTGCTTAAAAAGTTTGTGCAACATCTTAAATTGAGAAAGTACAACAATATGACAAAATATTCTGTAGAAAAAAAGACATTTTCATTATTATAGGTGGAGTGGTGATCTGATTAAATCCTTAAAATTGCAGTCAGTCTTACGCTCTATGTTAAACAACACAAAGTCTATAAATGATTGACTCATGGGATACCTGGAATACCTTTGAAGGGTTGCATGATGAGTGTGTGGGTGGGGAGCGGGGGCGGGTGTCTCTATTGAGGCTATTTAAAAGATGCTGATCAGCTTCCCCAGTATCATCTCAGTCAACCATGGGTCGCCCCGGGATTCAGATGTGGACGTGGACACTTTGTGTTTTCTTCAGCTGTGTGGGTCGAGCATTGGCAGGACCGTAAGTTTAACCGAAACTGTCTCAGAAAAATAATACGCGTGTGGTTGACTTAATTGAACATGAATCTTTGCTGCCAGTTTTGGAGTTTCTTCCATATCAGATCCAATAAGATCTCTGCTGTTTGTTTCTGTGGCTGTAGGCAGTACATGGTGGCCATTCCTGCGACTCTTGAAGCTGGGGCTGAGGCCAAATTCTGTGCGAGTCTCCTGCAGCCCAACGAGACTCTGGTCATGACCGTCACTCTGAAGTCTTCAGAGGCGAATGCAACCCTCCTTACGCGGACGTCCAACACAGAATTTCATATGTGCACTGAATTTGAGGTGAGCTCTCAAGATTTGATTAATTTGCTCATTTCCATACAATTCATTGAAAATGTGTTGATTAAAAAACAACAAAACCTTGATGGGACCAATATGTTAGTGTGGAAAACTATTGTGAGCATGTATGAAAGACGTTCCATTGGCTTATATAAAACAAGAAACATTCATTTATATGAAAAAAAATACTTTTAGCATGAATGAAAAAGTAACATTAACTGATATGAGAAAAAGTTCTGTTCCACACTCAATTTAAGGTGAGCTCTCAAGATTTGATTTGATGAATAGGTTGTCCCAGAATCTAAACAGGCAGTATGAGTTCAAATCACAGAAGCTTCGAAAAAATATGTTAGTGTGGAAAACTATTGTGAGCATGTGCAATAAATGTTCCATTGGCTTATATGAAACAAGTAACAATAGTATATATGAAAAAAGTTTTGTTAGCACTTAACATGTTAAATTTAAGGTGACCTCTCAAGATTTGATTCATTTGCTCATTTCCAAAACATTCATTGAAAATGTGTTGATTAAAATACAACATTAGAACCTCAATGGGATTACGCAACACATATAGAACACTCACACAGATCTATAAACAACAGCACACACATATATTCCTGAATTATTTTTTCAGTATGAGAGTAAGAGGTTCTCACCGTGTTCTTAAAATATTTTTTTGTCACAGGTTCCTTTAACGCCGGATGAAGAAGTGCAGAATTTCGAGGTGGAGGTACGAGGCCACACTTTTTACTCAAAAGAAGTCCGGAAAGTCCTGATCAAAGTTTATCATCCAAAGACATTCGTCCAAACAGATAAACCAATATACCTCCCTGGACAAACAGGTAACCTTGAGTTGATGATCTATGATGTTGTATACAATATGGTACCACACTGTAATATAGACAGATTTCCCCTTTAATAGTAATTGGGATGTGAGTGCAACACAGGGTAGAACATAATGCACCTTGCTTGTTTGGAGTTAAATGAATGCAGCAGTCCTTGCTTTCCTAAAACTTTTTGTATTTTATGTCACACGTCAACATTAACTCACACAGGTAGTGAGAAATGAATAGTGTGCTCTCAAGATTTGATTAATTTGCTTATTTCCACAAAATTCATTGAAAATGTGTCGATTAAAATACAGAGAAATTAATTGTGTGGCCGAGAATTTCAGCAGGCAGATGGATTAAAATCACGGATTAGAAACAAAATGTTATCGTGGAAAACTATTGTGAGCATGTGTGAAAAAAGTTCTGTGAGCATATATGAAAAGCTACATCGGCACATATGTAAAAAGTCACATTAGCATATGAAAAAGTTGCGTTAGCACTAATAAGAATAAGTTACATTCGCATATGATAAAGCAACATTAGCTTCTATCAAACAAGTTACGTTAGCATATAGGTAAACAGTTATGTTAGCATATATGAAAGACTAACATTAGCACATGTGAAAAAAGGTTAAGTTGGTATATATAAATAAGTAACATTGGCATTTATTGAAAAAAAGGTTACTTCAGCATTTATGAAAAAGTAACTAGCTTATATTAAAAAATACATCAGCATATAAGAAAAAGAAACATTAGCTTGCATGGAGAAAGTGATGTTAGTATATCTGAAAAAGTAACATCAGCTAATATGAATAAAGCTACATTAGCATCTATGAAAATTAACATTAGTTCATAAGGTAAAAGTTACGTTAGCATGTTCGAAAAAATAACATTAGCTTACATGAAAAAAGTTCCGTTAGCATATATGAAAAAAGTTACATTAGTATGTATGAAAAAGTTATGTTAGCATATATGATAAAAGTTACGTTACAACATGTATGTAAAAAGTTACGTTGGCATATATGAAATGTTAGCTGTTTTCTTGCTGCACCAGTTAAGAGCAAAGATCCCCACAGTCCAGATATCATATGAATTACGTTAAACTATAAGCTATCTTACTTTTAGATTGGTGCTTTTCATCATCACCAGTTTCTGTACAAAATGATCCACCACCAATTTATTTTAAAATCCAATGCTGTGACCAGATTACTAGATACTGATAACTAATAATGAGCTGAAAGGGAGGTTTTCCACTCATTGAATTTGCAATATGTGCAGTTTTATGGCAGACAACAGAGGGAATAACGTAAATGCTAATAGCTAATGATTCTAGCTTTTACTAACTTGTGAATTCAACAGTAATGATATCATTTCTGAGCAGTTTTACTAGCCTGTTAGGATGTTTATCACTGTTGTAGAAGAGCTGCAAAAGCTTCATGTTGAATAATCTCTCTTTACTCCTCTCAGTGCATTTCAGAGTCATCACACTGGACTCCAAGTTGAGACCTGCCCATGGGCTGGTGAGAGTTTGCACAGTCTTTCTTTTCTTTAGATCTCATTCACGAAACCAGTGATAGTGATACTGTTAGATAACGCTGCAGGTTTTAAAGTTATGTAATGAAGTGATCGACATCGATGTGCTGTGGGTCAATAGTACAACCACGGCCCCTTTAGGTAAACCTTCCAACATTTTAGCTGACTAATCCATCACCTCCTCACACTAGTTTATCATTTTGATGGTATTTTGAATCGGAAATAACACTGAAACTATACTGAAGATTATATAGAACTGTGTTTTTCCATAAAAGAAAAACTGAATGACAGATACTCTGAGAAGTTTGAATGTTAATGTGTGTCCCACGTTTTATATTTACAAATCATGAATAAAGAGCTGAAGTTTGTGTTTGCAGTAAATCTCTGGATTGGAAAACACCGCTGATTTCTTACTGAAAAAAGTCGTGCAGTTTTTTTTACATTCAGCTGAATTCATAAGGACTCTGTATGATGCAAACCAGCTTTAACAAATCTCCATCTTTCTTCTCTTTCTTTTGCAGTACAATATCATCGAAATTGAGGTAAGACCAATAGGAAAATATCCACACTTTAATACACAATACATTAGACTGAAAGTAAAAAAATGTTTAACTTCATAAATAAATGAATAACTGAAAGCAAGATGGTCCAGTTCACTTGTTTGTATTTGAGAAATTCAGCATGTTGATTTTCCTAAAAACATGCTTTATAATCTGTGATGTCAACATGTGAGAGTAAAGCTCTGCGAGGTGTTTGACACAAAAAATCATTCTTTAAAAATCCTTTTTACAGGCTGCATCTTCTTTCTTACTTGTAATTGACCGTTAACCTTTTAAATCAAGTTAATTTAGTTCATCAAGTTTAACATCACTGCATGAACTAGACGAGCTAATGAGAGCTAGTAAGTGGACCTTAAGTTAAGATGTCTTTGTCCAACTACAATAAACTTGATTGAAAAAGGATTTGATATTAATAATATATATACTTTATTTTTTTGTAGGAATTTCTGTTTGCCTATCTGCAACAGACAGAATACACTGATATCAATATATCTGTAACTAGTAAGAGTTTTAAATATAGTAGGAAAACAAAGAGTACACATGCTGTGCATTCCAGTACCTTTGCTACCACACTATTTAATATGTTAGAAGACGTAAAAGTGTGTGATTTAGAATGCAAAAATATAACTTCACACCCAACTTATGGCCTAGTTTCTTCTGCCATCTCGTTGAAGGCGAAGAAGAAATGAGGTTCTTATGTTTGTCATAAATACTTGTTCTTCACATTTACTTTTATTTGACAGGATCCTAACAACAACCGGATTGGACAGTGGCTGAATCAAACGTCCAACAGTAAGATATTGCAGCTTTCATACGACTTGAACTCTGAGGCCCGTGAAGGGAGGTACCAAGTTATTGTGACGATCGGGTTGGAAAAAATATATCACAACTTCAAGGTGGAGAAATATGGTAAGTTGCTTCTTTTCTATAACCTTCCATTTCAATCCATTTGTAATGAAGCAAGAATGCTAATAAACATATTTTGTCCCCAGTTTTGCCTAAATTTGATGTAAAGCTAAATGCATCCTCTGAAGTAAGTATCGATCAGGAGGAAATCAAAGCTGAAGTATGTGCGATGTAAGTAAGCGCTCTTTTGCCCGTTACACTCTTAAATAATTCTAAAACTGGTCCAGTTTGGTGAGTGAATGAATGTCCTTCTCATCAGGTACACATTTGGACAAGCTGTTCCAGGCAGTGTTGAAGTTGAGATGTGCCGACCTCTAAATAACTACTATAGGGGGCATCCAATCAACCCTAGAGATCCTCCGGGAATCCCTGACGCGGTCGCCCCATGCCACAAGGAGACAAAGCAGGTACGTTTGCTACGGCGACAGTCTCATCTCTGCTTAAAAAAAGGTGCATATAAGGGTTGACCCAGGCGTCAATCTTCAGCTCTTAAAAAGTGAAGTAAACGCTGAAGTTTCTTAAAACCTGCATGGTTTAAATAAACTTCAGGTGGTTCCTCAGGTGTCGTTGCTGGGGCCCCTGGACATTTGTGTGAAAGTGTGTGAGTGTATTTACATGTGTTTTGTATGCATACACAGAGAGTAAAGCATCTCCTAAACTTTACAACTGAAAAAACTGAAAAAGCGCAACAAATGGCCCGTTTATAAGTTTGATTTATTAAGGAGTAACAGTGTTAAATGGGGTAAGTTTGAAATGCCCTTTCATTTTATTTCATTGCTCTTTTCTAGATGGACAACAAAGGCTGCGCCACGTTTATCTTCACAATGTCAACTTTCACAAAAGTTTCGCAAAAGGTGCTGCGAGATGACCTGCAGATCCGGGCCAAAGTGGAAGAGGAGGGCACAGGCAAGTCATATAATATTCTATATCATATTTATATGAAGAAAAGAGAGAATTACACTGCCGTGTTATGAAACAGTTGTTGTAATGTGGAGGCTTCTTGTACAGGTATTTCACGCCAACAAGAGCAGAGAATAACTATTTCATACGTCGTTGGAAAGCTGTCTTTCACCGACACGCCCAAGATTTATGACGAAGGCTCAAACGTGGAGGGAAAAGTAAGAGCATGTGGCCTTCACTTCTTTGTCGTGATTTTAGACGCGGTGCATTCTCGGTGACTCTGTGCTTTCCAACAGGTTCAAGCGGTTCATTACAACAACACGCCCATTCCCAACATGCCGCTCTACCTGTTCGAGGGTGAAAGAAGGTCATCACACCGGCTGCAGAATCTCACGACCAACAACGATGGAGTCGCCACTTTCTCATTCAGCACGGCTGAACTTAACGGGGACATCCAACTCCACGTAAGTAAGAAGTAGCACTACACTGGTTTCTCAAGGTGCCGCCATCGTAGCAAGTAGCCGTATTGGAACTGTTTGCAATAGAGAGGTGAAGCCCCGCTCCTTCCGGTGTCACCCATGGGACCAAATTCTGGAAAAAAATATGAATGGTAGTCAACAGCGAAAGAAATGTGTTATTGATCCCGTTTGAATTCGGCCATTAATTACACATAATAATGTTTGTCAATTTAAAAGATAGATTTGCAAGTCAAGAAAGTCTCAAGTTTGTCGTAGTAACATTTAGTTTTGTGTGAAACCAATCAGTGAACAACATCTCTTGTCTTCGACTATGTACGTCCCCAACTAACATGGCCGTTAGCTTGGCTTGCTAGCTAGCTAGCTAACTTAGCTATTTTCCAAATGTGACATTATCTTACTTTGTGACAAAATGAAAATCTCTAGACGTGCAAAATTATCTTTTAGATTGACAAACATCATATGTGTAATTCATGAACAATTCAAACAGGATCAAATAATTATTTGTCTCACCGTTGACTACCATTGATGTTTTCATATACTCCCATGGTGTTCTAGCAGGAGGGGCTTGACTTATCTCTAAACCTTAACATTCACTTTGGCTGTAAAAACTTTATATATACTTTACAGAGTTTCTTTTCTTCTATCTAGGTCGGCAGCTTGCCGACATATGGCTACCCCGGTTACAGAACGCCGTACTATGAGGCTGGAGATCACACCGTGTCGTTGGTCAGACCTTCAACTCCACACACTCAGACGGTCAGCTCCCTGAAGCTGAAGCAGAATAATAACCCACTTCCATGTGACACAGAAGAAGAGTTCACCATCCAATACACTGTGGTAGGAGAAGCCCAGGGCTCCGTGGATGTGATGTATCTGGTGAGTGAAATATGAGAGACGACGGGGGAAGATGGTTTCATGATGACTTTTTACATCTGATAACTGACATCTGGCTCAAAGAAAACACACTTATGACCTTTTAATACCGGGTTTATGAACGCAGCTCTACCTTCTGATAACATAAAACACGAATGTCTCTTGCTAGAGCCAGTTTGTCCCAACTGGGCTTCTGTAGAAACATGGCAGCGCAAAGATGGCCGGCTCCGTGGAAGATGACCTGCTCCCTTTGTAGATATAAATGGCTTTTTCTAAGCTAAATAAAACATAACGATTCTTAATTTCAGGTGATTAGACAACTGATTAAAACATAGTTATGAATATTGTTTTCCATTGCTGCCAATTAATCCCCCTAAATGTTACCCACTGTTTTGTCCTTTAATAACAGCAAACAGCTGTAATCTGCTGTTAAATGAGGTTTTTTCTACATTATTCATTGTTTTGCAGGCCTTATCCCGAGGAGTCATCTTCATGCAAGGAGTTCAACGGGTCGTCGTGCAAGAAAACTCAGGTGAGCAAAGAATGAAATTACCCTTTAAAGCTAGCAAATAATTCTGTTTTATTGATGAATGGAGGTGATTGTGGTTCATATATGAGTTGGTTTGTTTGATTCAGTGAATGAGGGCGAGGTGTCCTTTAACCTGATGGTGTCTGCTCACATGGCACCGTACATCCAAGTTGTGGCGTACGCCGTCCTCCCCAGTGAGAATGTGATCGCCAACAATGCCGACTTCCCCGTCGAGAAATGCTTCGGTCACAAGGTCAGTGTGAGCTGAAGACGTCACCGTGCTAATTAAATAAAGAACAAATATAAACTTGTAAAATTAAGTTTTGGTGATAAACTTGAATAAATCAAGTCGTTTGAAGGAGATGTTTTCATATG
This sequence comes from Ophthalmolycus amberensis, assembly GCA_024529925.1. Taxonomy (NCBI): domain Eukaryota; kingdom Metazoa; phylum Chordata; class Actinopteri; order Perciformes; family Zoarcidae; genus Ophthalmolycus; species Ophthalmolycus amberensis. Next base: position 133,000 of record JAFEUB010001542.1, on the reverse strand, counting down.
AATATAAAATAGATATTAGAGATGAATTATGAGCTGTTTAACTTCCTAACACAAGCTCTAAACAGATTATAATCCATCATTAAAACTGCTCATGACAAGATATTTTATCAATAACATTTTTATTTCCTTACCATTTGAATTGCATGGTTTTTTGCAAATAACCATTAAAGATGACAACAACAATGTAAAAATATTAGTGCTGGGCAAGTTAACGCGTTAATTTCGCGTTAACGCATTCATTAATTAACGCCGACAATTATTTTACCGCGCGTTAACGCATTCATTAATTAACGCCGACAATTATTTTATCGCGCGTTGACGCATTTTTTGAATTAAATTTTTTTACTGAAAGACAAGAGACATTACATAACAACAAGAGGATGACAAGAGCAGTGGGATAAAAGCCAGCAAACATCCTATAGTCAGACTGTCTCATGTTTATCGTTTTGAATTGGAGATATGATGTCCCTTCAGGGTTGCCGTAGAGAAAAGGCGACTTCCGCTGCTCTCCCTGGAGACTACTGGACATCGCTGGTAAAGTCAGCAGACACTCAGATCTCCGTGGTCAACTCAGCAGACACTTACATGTTAGTGCACCTGTTGGGGTCTGGCGCCACCTCCTGGCTGGCTGAGCTCCTCACATGCTTTCCTTCCTCATCAAAAGCCTGACCTCACATCTGCCCAGATGACCACACCTCCCGGCTCCGGCCAAACCTGACACCAACACTCTATTGGCCAAGAAAATGCCTCCCGCTGTGCGTGAGACCAGGTTTATAAGCTCGAACACAGCTAGAATCTGTCTCTTCGCGCCGGACTTGTCCAGGCCACAGAAGATTCAGCTTTCCCCTCCAGCGCGACGCTGGCCACGCAGGCCCACGAGGAAGCCGCGGCCTACAACCCTCATCAAACCCTGACAGGTCACATGCCATTTCGCTGGACGAAACAGACAGTGCTCCATTCTGAGTAAGGCCCTTACCCCGCGATAACGGATCACTTCCGCGATCCGTTTCTCCGCTTTTTCTTTTTGTGCACATATTCCGGCGAAGGAAGACGTTAAGCCTCACTCCTTCTCCGACGATTACCGGGAGACGGACGGACCACGTCGTCTCAGCCGAAGTTAAAACTGTCCTCTCTGCAGCGAGACAGATCACGTCTGCGTTTGCTCCAGAGCGACCTCACGCCACGACGGCCCGAAGCCGCACCAGCAAAAGCCGTGCGAAAAGCAGCCCCCCTTCTTCTCGAGGAAACGGACAATTCTTCCTCGAACACTCTCCCCTTTGTTCCGAAGCTTCTACAAAGTAAGGTCATGGCGTCTGGGCATAGCTTAGCTTAATATAACCTACGTTCAATTCAGGTTACTCATTTATGGTTGATATTCCCGTATTTTGTTGTGAGAAGTTACTGTCGCGCGATATCAAGGTATTGCGTAATCAGCGCGGAAACCACAAGCTCCGCTGTATTTCTGTATTGAACTGCTGTAACTGTCTGCATTAGATCAGTCGCTGCTGGTAGATTTATGGGGCGTTCACACCGGTCGCGTTGATTTTTTGACGCGCGTCGAGATTACATACAAAGTCTATGCACAGACGCGATGAGACTGGCGCGCCGCGATTTTGCGATGGCGCGGCGCGTTGGACGCGTTATTGCAGTGCGGTGGACGCGGTGGACGCGTTGGACGCCGCAAAATCGCCAACGCGCAAGTTGAAATTTTTCAACTTCTGCGAAATAATCGCGTGACGCTGTGGCGCGATAGCCTATCAGCGTTGAGTTGCTGCTCCCGTCATCAGTGCCGTAGCTCCTGCCGGTGCTGAATCACAAACAACAATGGAGGACAAATTAATAGTGGCGGTTTGTGGGTTCCCCGAGCTCTACGATACCTCATATCAATAGAGACCGGACCAAACTATGTGTATACATGTGTGTGTGTAAACCATACGGTACAAACAATGAATAGACGCTGCCGTATTTACGTCTACGTGACGTTATTGAGTGCTGGTGGAGCTGCTACGATGTTAGCATAGCCTAGCACCGATCCATCAGAGCTCCATTGAGAAGACAAGTAGCCTACAAATCGGCATCATTATGTAGTTATTTCGGAGTCCCTTTTTGTCGGAGAAGACAAGTACAAATCGGCATCATTATGTAGTTATTTCGGAGTCCCTTTTTGTCGGAGAAGACAAGTACAAATCGGCATCATTATGTAGTTATTTCGGAGTCCCTTTTTGTCGGTTTATTTTCCGTTGAATCACAGCCAAATCAGTTTATGTTGTGTTCCTACAGCTGTAGTAAACAGCGACCGGTGGCTTGCTAGACACAGTGAATACAGCTCGATACAATCCACGGAGCTCCTCTGAACAATATTATGAACCAGACATGACTGCGTTTGGCATTCCGACGTTTGAGGGACTTCCACAACACGTACAAAGCAGCAATTGTCCTTATTCCTTTCACGGTTGATAGCGGAAAGTAATGGCGGCCAGGTGAACGGCTTCCAGTCGATAAACCACGCCCCCTCTCCGGCGCTACGAGATTTTGCGGCGTTTGGTCTGAACACGACCGGCGGCGCGTTGGACGCTTTTTTGCAGTGCGTTGGACGCGATTTTGCAGCGCCTCAAAAAATCAACGCGACCGGTGTGAACGCAGCATTAGAGTTGTGTATTATCACTTGAGAGATGTGATAACGGAGCACTACGCTCATCTCACCGCAGCGGTAAAGATCTGTTTTATTTGGGGATTATTTTCATTCATTTTATTCCACTTCGTGTGGCATTTCTCTCTTCATTAACTCGACTCTGTGAGTGAGCTAAGAGTCGTGGCTTATCACTGCATAAGCTGCCGGTTGTTCAAAGACGACAACGGTATACTTATGCATGATAAAACCAGCGTACTCATGCTCCCTACAACATCGCACGCAGAAGTTGATTCATGACCCCCCCTCTCTTTTTTCTTTGCTCTCTCTCTCTCTTAACCTACACACACATACAGCAACCTCTCCGCCATTTTTGTCAGAGTCACTCGACTTCGCCATCTGGTGGTAGTTTAGCTGTAGTTCCTTAAGGCTCCTCCCCCTCCACACACACACACACATACTTACATACATACATCCTCACCCACACACACACACATACTTACATACATACATCCTCCTCCATTTTATTCATTTGACTTTAGGTATGAGGCATATAAAATTGTATGATAGCGTTTGTTGGTTGCAATATTAATTGATTTGATCATTTACTATTTTGATTTAATAAACTGATGAAACTATGTAGTAGTCCTGTGCTCGAATTTAACCCTTCACTGTCACTGAATGTGTAGTCATACGCAGACTATTGACATTATGAGTGACCACTAATTATGAGACTTACTTTTATTTGGTTATTGGTCCCTGTTCGCAGGGTGGTGCCCCGTTATTAATAATCATTAATAATTGTTACATACATTAATAATTCTATTGATGTCAAGAATTCAGTTTCTTAAATGCTGATAACCCAAACACGCTCCCTTAGTTCCCAACACACCTATATGCTGACATTCACCGTAAACGCATTTAAACGGCACAGATCGGGAGCGAGCGAAGGACTTTGAAAGTTAGCGGAAACATTAACGTGAGACAACATCCGGTTTCTTCAGACGAACATCCGGTTTTCAGAATAAGATGCCAACAAAGTATGAATTATATGAATTACAGTAAAATACACATTTGTGTCATGTTGAAAAGACCATAGCTTCTCATTTACGTGTAGTTATGAATCCCACTGCTCGTCTTGGTAAGACAGTGTAGCTGGCTAACCCTTTTTGTGAGAAACTTGAATAAATCAAGTAGTTTGAAGGAGATGTTTTCACATGAATATAATGATATTAGAGATGAATTATGAGCTGTTTAACTTCCTAGCTCTTAACAGATTATATTACATCAACTACTCATGACAAGATATTTTATCAATAAAAATAGAATCTTTCATTTGCTAATCATTTGAATTGCATGTTTTCTGAAAATAACCACTATAGATGACAATAACAATGTAAAAAGATATAATTTAATTTTACATTGACTTCAGGATGGATTGAAATTATTCCCCGCAGTTGCCATACCAGTGCTTTACCCTACAATAAGCATTTATATTGACATTTTAGGAAAAACAAATATATTTACCGTTTTGCAGGCGTCAACTCAATGAAAAGGATAGCCCATGGGTCAGGACATAGGACCTCGGGCGAGCACGGACGCCAATCCTGGCGCTTGAATGCTGCCAAGAAGAGCAGCTACCTAAATTAGTTATGTTCCAAATGTAATGTTATCTTACCTGTTAGCTGGTGTTATGGCCATAACTTCTAGACACATGGAGAAATCCCCCTCCCCCCTTGCAGCTATGTGCTTTCAATCGCCTCCAAAACACAACAGCAGGTTTAAGTCAAAATCAAATGGATTTAATATCCAAGAAACATAAAAACAGATACAAACAGTTACAAACTGAATCACACCACTAATAACAAAACAAACATAAATTCCATGAAATGTGAGATTCAATCCGAGCCACCCAGGAGGCTGGTATGCCTGGACTTCAGCTCATTGATTGGCTGAAGTCCAACAAGCCCCTCCTGGGCCGTTGATCCATTGTCCTAAACTTCACACCTCACCCAGCCACTTTCCAACCCCCCGCTTCCAACACATTCCCCAAACCCCGACTCTTACAGGCACTCAAACACACCTCTTGGTCTAAACTTCCTTATGTAAATATAACTTCCATAATTAGGAGCTTCAAAACCTAAATTTCTCACACTAGCTAACTTAGTTATGTTCCAAATGTAATGTTATCTTACCTTCTAGCTAGCTAACTTAGTTATGTTCCGAATGTAATGTTATCTTACCTTCTAGCTAGCTAACTTAGTTATGTTCCAAATGTAATGTTATCTTACCTTCTAGCTAGCTAACTTAGTTATGTTCCAAATGTAATGTTATCTTACCTTCTAGCGAGCTAACTTAGTTATGTTCCAAATGTAATGTTATCTTACCTTCTGGCTAGCTAACTTAGTTATGTTCCGAATGTAATGTTATCCTACCTTCTAGCTAGCTAACTTAGTTATGTTCCGAATATAATGTTATCTTACCTTCTAGCTAGCTAACTTAGTTATGTTCCAAATATAATGTTATCTTACCTCAGGGTAGGAAATTTACATATTTTTTAGGGGGCAATTTTTGCCCCCACTGACTGAAATCCAGGGGCATTTAAAACAAATTGGGGGCACTTTTTGAAACTTGTGAAATAACATTTAACCTTTGTTCAAAATAATAAATATACTTATTTAGGCTTACAGTATAGGAGCAATTGTCATCAAATGGCAATAAGACTATTAGGCAGTAGTCTACAGATTCAAAGTGTTTTCTTTGATTTTTTGAACAAAAAACTAACATAAATCAGACAATCATATTCAATTTTATTCTTATTTCTTTGTGGTTATTTATTGTTATTATTACATTTTTTAAACAACTATTAACAATTATTAAGTCAACGATGCCTTGATTACATATACTGATCAGTCATTGTATGGAATTTTTGAGAAAAACATTTTTATAGCACCTTCAAAATTTTAAAAATGTGCCATTTGAAGGTCCAAATTCAGTTCAGAGTTTTTTGCTTTGTAAAATATCTTAATTGACTGTCAGTCAGGTATGATTCATTCGCAACCCTCAAATCAAAGAATAAAGACACTTTGCGCACAATTTAGGTGTATTTTCCCTTTAACTCACGAGATGCAGGTAGCATGTTTTATACTTAATGTGAATATAATTCATTTAATCTAATTCCCATTATGCAATATGTATACTTTGTTGGCATCTTATTCTGAAAACCGGATATTCGTCTGAAGAAACCGGATGTTGTCTCACGTTAATCTTTCCGCTAGCTTTCAAAGTCCTTCGCTCGCTCCCGATCTGCGCCGTTTGAATGCGTTTACCGTGAATTTCAGCATATAGGTGCACTACAATTTAAGTGTCTGCTTAGTTGACCGCAGTCACAGGTCTGATTAAGAAGCGCTCCATTTATTTATTGGTTTAGAAAGTTTGGTTCTTCACGCACACGCAACATCAGTCAAGGCGAAAATCAAAACCATTGTATGGCAACTGCACTGGGTCATATAGGCTACGATGTTTTTGACAAGTTCATTAAATTATCATTATTATTAGAGGAAATTATGGGGGCATTTTCTGCCCCCCTCCTAGTGATATCAGGGGCAAAATTATATTGCTTCGGGGCATTTTTGCCCTCGTGTATTTCCGACGCTGTCTTACCTGTTAGCTAGCTAACTTAGTTATGTTCCGAATGTAATGTTATCTTACCTTCTAGCTAGCTCACTTAGTTATGTTCCAAATGTAATGTTATCTTACCTTCTAGCTAGCTAACTTAGCTATGTTCCAAATGTAATGTTATCTTACCTGTTAGCTAGCTAACTTAGTTATGTTCCGAATGTAATGTTATCTTACCTTCTAGCTAGCTAACTTAGTTCTGTTCCAAATGTAATGTTATCTTACCTGTTAGCTAGCTAACTTAGTTATGTTCCAAATGTAATGTTATCTTACCTGTTAGCTAGCTAACTTAGTTATGTTCCAAATGTAATGTTATCTTACCTTCTAGCTAGCTAACTTAGTTATGTTCCAAATGTAATGTTATCTTACCTTCTAGCTGGCTAACTTAGCTATGTTCCAAATGTGACGTTATCTTCTGTTTTACCCTACAAGAAGCATTTATATTTACATTTTAGGAAAAACAAATAAACCGTGATATTTACTGCTACTGTAGGGAACAACGGTTTTGCATGTGATGCTTTTCTAGTGAATCCTAGCACTTGAATGCTGCCAAGAAGAGCAGTGAGATTCATAACGCCTCATCCACCACTAACGGTCTTTTCTCTGCCAGGTGTCCCTGGAGTTCTCTCCGTCCTCGGCCGTCCCAGGAGAGGAGACCACCCTGCAGGTGACGGCCCAGCCAGACTCTCTGTGCGGTGTGAGCGCCATCGACCAGAGCGTCCTCATCAAGGAGCCGGGGAAAAGTCTGGACGCAGACAAGGTAGCTAACCACAAATCCATCTGCATTTACTCCGTTAACGTCATCAGTTTATCCTCCTGTCGTGGTCAATCTGTCTTCCTGTTCTTCCTCTTATCAGTTATACATTTTGAAAATGGAAAACAATTTAAGATATGAAGAGTCTGCCTGAAGGATAAAGCAACTGTTTCGACAAATGAAGTTCCCCAATTGTCAGATCTTTATAGAACAAATAACATTTTAAAGCTTACAGCTTGAACCATTTAGTTTAGTTTAGTTTTATTTATTTTTCACAATTTAATTAAAAAATGCAAAATGGCGCCGTGCCAGCGGCAGCCTGTTGCAGCAGCTCCCCTCTGTGTTTTAATTTTAGTCTTTTTTCACTCTTTCCCCTCTACTTTTTATTTTTTATTTTTCCTTAACGTTTGGTTCTTACGGTCAGACAACGGACTGTAACTTTTTTGTCAACTTTCTCGTGGCTTTCTGTGACTTTTCTTCCTGTTTGTAACGGAGAGCCACAAACAATGAGTGGGTCCACTGTCTATTCCCGTGATCAGCTGATTGCACTGAGGAAACTGCGGCCGCTGCCCGGCGCCAGGCATGAGATCCCGGCGGAGCTACGGAGAAAGGCTCGGGGCTGCAGGTCGCCATCCAAGGACACCATCCACTCCACTGTATCTGGACTGCTGAGTCAACATGCTGGTGCTTTTCTGGCAATTACTGGAGACTTTAATCACACCACCCTGGATAAAGCCCTGCCAACTTTTCACCATTATGTTGACTGCCCCACAAGGAACAATAAAACTGGTTCCTGTACCAAAGAAGACGACACCATCTGGCCTCAACGACTACCGACCAGTTGCCCTCACATCTCATATGATGAAGGTGCTGGAGAGGCTGGTCTTGGCCCACCTCCGTCCGCAGGTGAAATCCTCACTGGACCCTCTGCAATTTGCATACCAGCCTCATGTGGGGGTGGACGACGCCATCATCTACCTGCTGCAACGAGCTCAGTCGCACCTGGATGGATCCGGTGGCTCTGTGAGAATCACTTTCTTTGATTTCTCCAGTGCATTCAACACCATCCAACCAGTGCTGCTGAGTGGAAAGGTGCGGGTGGTGGGGGTGAACGCGTCCACCGTCTCCTGGATCACTGACTACCTCACAGGCAGACCACAGTTTGTCCCACTGGGCCGGGTGCTGTCTGATGCGGTGGTCAGTGATACTGGAGCCTCACAGGGAACTGTTCTGTCTCCCTTCCTGTTCACCTTGTACACCACTGACTTCCAGTACAACTCGGGGTCATGCCATCTGCAGAAGTTCTCTGATGACTCTGCAGTGGTCGGGTGTATAAGGGACGGACGGGAGGAGGAGTACAGGGCAGTAGTGGAGGACTTTGTGGAGTGGGCCGGTAGAAATCACCTGCGTCTGAACGTCGACTCTTTTTCTTGAGGAAACTTCGATCCTTCAACGTGTGCAGCAAGATGTTGGAGATGTTCTACCAGTCTGTTGTGGCCAGTGCACTGTACTTCTGTAGTCTGCTGGGGGAGCAGCATTGGAGCCGGAGACACTAACAGACTTAACAAACTGGTTTAGAAGGCCGGCTTCATCATTGGCTGCAAACAAGACAATCTGGAAGAGGTGGTGGAGAGGACACTGAAGAAACTATTATCCATATTGGATAACCCGGACCACCCTCTCCACCACCTCCTGCAGGGACAGAGGAGCACTTTCTCCAACAGACTGATGCAGCTCCGCTGTCACAAGGAAAGGTACAGGAGAACATTCCTGCCCTCTGCAATAAGACTCTATAATAAAACATCTCTGGCCAGATCATCCTCCACATAACTACTCACTGCTTCACTGTTGTTTGCTGGGGTTGACTTTTGCACTACTGTTCTTCACCTAGTCAGTTAATTCAACACTATTCTATTTCATTGTATATACTGTGCATTTTTGTTGTTTTATCTTATATATTCTATATTCTGATATTTAATTTGTCCTACTCTGTTATTCTATTGTGCATTTTTTAATACTTAATATTTTTGGTGACTCTGCTACTTTGCTAATTGGTGTGTCTTGCTGCTGTAACATACAAATTTCCCCCTGGGGATAAAAAAAGTACATATCTATCTATCATCTATCTATCTTAAACAATAAAATAAAAATAAACAAACATAACAGAGATAAATAAATATCACAGTGCAGGAAGAGGCAAAAAGCCAACTGGACTTATTTGAAGCCTCCACCTATATAATATTACAATTTTACAATATTACAGGGAACATAAAATTAATATGCAGAAGAAATGACTACACAATATATTATTGACAAGATATTTTTACAATATATGAAATATGATAACAATATTAATAAATTACAAACAACAAAAGAAAATGTTATTGTGTTTGTGTGCGTGTGAGAGTGAGCATGGACTTGTTCGGGGATATTGGTTTATACATCTGCATTAACTCATAAACAATAGTAATGCTACAAGTCTCTATGACTGAAACAACTATGAATATAATATAACAGCTAAAACAAGAAATGCATTACAAAAAAAAGTTATTAACATAACAGCAGTTAGATTTTCTTTGAAACATTTTATAGAGGAACATTATTTTGTTAGGTGGGAAAAGTCATTCCATAGTTGGTTCCCCTAAATCTTATTGAAAACGTACCTCTGCCATGCCTTTTCTCTTCAGATATTCAACCTGTTGCCCGTCTCAAAAGTCTCCTACATTCCATATATGGCTGAAGATTCCATCGAATGTTTGCCCGTGAGGCCGAGAAGATCCATCTTGCCGTTCCCCGATGTGCAGACAGAGGACGCTCACACGACTTTCGCGGTACAAACATGAATGCACAATATCTTTATATTGTTTCTTTGTGTGTTTTGTTGTTGCACATTTCAGTTGACGCCTGTATGTTGTTGTGTTATCTAGAATCTGGGGATGAAGTTGGCAACAAACTTGCTAATCCGAGTGCCTTCGTGCCTCAAGTACAAAGGAAGACAATTCCACCAGGGCCATCACTATGGTGACTTATTTTGTTTTTTTATTTAGCTTTATTAAGTGCCACATTGCTGAATATGTACCAGCATTAAAAACCAGGTTTTTCTCTGCTTCTGATGGAATATGTTCTGTTTTATTTTCAGGTATTAATTACAGGTATCACGATGTTCCCAGCGTAGCCAGAATGGAAACACAAAGTGGTGGTGATGCAGGTCCCTTAGGTTCCCCACCTGATAATTCACCAATAGAGACGGTGCGCACTTTCTTCCCTGAGACCTGGATATGGGACCTGGTGGAAGTGGGGTGAGTTTTCTTTAAACCACAGTCCTTCTCTCAAACGTCCTGTTGTATTTACAGACATTGCCCCTTTTGACATTTTGTTCTTATTTAACCTGATGGCTCTGAGGACGAAAAATTTCAACTCACGAGAATTGCGGCGAATGTTAAAGCTGCATTCTCTCTAGTGTCCACCAACATGAGTTTATGGTCTCAATCTCTCGTTTCAAGTCTTCTTAGCAAATGATGGTCCATTTAGAGTCAAACAGACCATAAAGCAGGGGATGCTTTAGGGCGGGGCTACACTGTGATTGACAGGTCTCTACCAGAGACGTATACGACGTCTCTACGTCACTCCTCCTCAGTCCAGATATGGTCACTTCCTGTTCACTGGCTGCAAAAAACAGATGGCGACATTTTTTACTTCTATTCGGCGTTAATCGTCTCACATTGTCGTTCTTTGACGAATCTGAATCATGGAAGTCTGATGTTGAAGTTGACAGAATGTCTCTGTGTGTGTCTGCTGTATCAGAGGCTCTGGAACGAAGGACGTGTCCCTCACCGTCCCAGACACCATCACCACCTGGGAGACGGAGGCCTTCTGTCTGTCCCCTCAGGGTTTCGGCTTGGCCCCCCGTAAAGAGATCACCGTCTTCCAGCCCTTCTTCCTGGAGCTCAGCCTGCCCTACTCCATCATCCGGGGGGAGCACTTTGAACTGAAGGCGACCATCTTCAACTACTTGAGCAGCTGCATCATGGTAACCGAGGTGTTCATGTGGACTTGAATGCTAATGTCAACATGCTAACGTGCTCATAATCACAATGCTAACATGCCGATGTTTAGCAGCTGTAATGTTCACCGTCTTATTCCTTGATGAGACAAGATCCATTCTGGTACCAGGTTAGTTTCTCTTTCAATTTCCGCTTTAGATTCTCAGTTCATCGCCATAACGCCGCCGCAAACAATGAACATCTGAACTTTGTCAAGTTTACGACGTAGTTTCACAGGCTGCCATTTTTATAACATCTGGGTCGAGTGAATACAAAAATTAAGGCTATTTAATTGTATTACAATTTGTCTTCTCTCTTGACCGATCAGTGGTCTGCGATGTTTTAAAGTGAAGTCGATGCTTCACGTGTTAAAGCTGCATTCTCTCTAGTGTCCACCAGGGGGCGACTCCTCTGCTTGTATAGAAGTCTATGAGAAAATGACTCTACTTCTCTCTTGATTTATTCCCTCAGTAAACATGAGTTTATGGTCTCAATCTCTAGTTTCAAGTCTTCTTCAATACAGCATGATGTTCATTTAGTACATTATGGTCCATTTAGAGTCAAACAGACCATAAAGCAGGGGATGCTTTAGGGCGGGGCTACACGGTGATTGACAGGTCTCTCTACCAGAGACGTATACGGCGTCTCTACGTCACTCCTCCTCAGTCCAGATATGGTCACTTCCTGTTCACTGGTTGCTAAAAACAACATGGCAACGGCCTTAATCCATGATGGAGAAGCCGGACACACTCTCTTACCAATGTTCTTGTAAATGTTTGTCAGTTTTCAAACTGCGTCAGAATTTGATATCCGCTTTTATTTGGAACAAAAACGTGCAAGACGCAGCTTCGTAAAGGTCAAAATGTTGCATCATCACCATGCTTCGGTTTGATACGCTGTTTGCAGTATAAATGTCCAGTTTTAAAATATACATTGTTGTCTCTTTTGACCAGGTCTCCGTGGCTCCGGCCCCCTCCTTAGACTACACCCTCACCCCCCTCTCCGGAGACAAGTACACTGCCTGTTTGTGCGGCAGTGAGCGCAGGACCGTCAGCTGGACCATGGCCCCCTCAGCCTTAGGTGAGAGTCAGGCTTTCATCCACACTGCTGGTACAGCTGTGGGATCCACCTCAGACGAAATGATTTGACTCTCCTGGACCTTTTTTTAGGCGTCGTGAACGTGACGGTGACCGCTGAGGCCGTGGCGTCTCACGCTTCTTGTGACAACGAGATTGTGAGCGTGCCGGAGAGAGGTCGCATCGACGTGGTCACACGGTCTCTCATCGTGAAGGTCGGTACTTTAAAACAAGATGACAAAGTCAAAGGTCTCGGATGGAAAGTCTCAATGATTTTGTTTCCCCTCAGGCTGAAGGAATTGAGATGTCAAAGACCTACAACTGGCTGCTCTGCCCGAAAGGTCCGTGTGTTTTACACCAAACATCACAGTTCATCACACTGTTGTAGAGCAGATTCATTTCATGTGATTATTTAAAGTTACTGTGAGGAACTTCTGTCTGGTGCTGAACCAGTCTCAGTGTAGTCCTGATCCTCTATATGAACCAGTCTCAGTGTAATCCTGATCCTCTATATAAGGGGTCTCTAACTGGCGGACCGCGGTCCGGACCCAGACGCAGTTGCATCCGGACCCAGGACCTAAAATCGATATTTCGTAATCATACATATTAGGCAGCGAGTTTTTACTTTTAAGCGGCGCATCTTATACAGCCGTTACGGTACTTGTTCAGCGGTGCAGGAGACACCGACCAATGCGTTGTAAAGCTCAGCCAATCAAATGTGAGTATTCTGACAAGTTTCCTGACTGAGCGAGGTTTACACACCGTGACAGACGGGGGAGAGACGAGGAAACAGACACAAGAGCAGGAAAATTGCGCTAATCAGAGAAGTTATCTCACATGACGTTCTCCAAAAAGAGAAACGTGTTCAGAGAGAATATAATTTACAAGCATGAATGAACAGACTCTTCTATGTTAATTCTTCCCGCAGGCAGTTAAATCCAGCATGTCTCATATGTTCAGAAACCGTAACTATTGATAAAAGCGGCAAATGAAGCGCACTACGAGACAAAGCACAACTCTTTTGAACAAACGTACCCACTCACATCTGAAATGAAGACACAGAAAATAAACCTAAGAGCCCAAAATGATCAGAATCCTAACACATGAATTCACTGTCCAACAATGATGTTACCAGAGAGAATAGAGCTGAAACAAGTGTTAATAACCACAGATAAAGTCCATGCTCACTGATTTATGTTTTTAGAAGACAAAAATATTATATTGTGACTTTTTTATTGACATCACTTCACACCTGAATGAACTGAATTTAAAGCTGCAGGACAATTCAGTGAAATTAATGTTTCTAAAATGAATTACTTTATTTTAAGATGCACATTTTTCAAAAGCTTTCTGTTATGTCAGTTATTCTTTAATCCAGCCCTTATTGTACTTGAAATGAGAAGAACATTTATTTATGTATTTCTATGTATTATTTATAATCCATCCAGTTAAATTTGAAAACTGAGAACAATAATTGTTAAAATATAATTATATAATTGATGTGTACTTTCTTTATTTGATTTGACAGTTGTTGACTACACAGAGACATTGTTACTACTAGGCTTCTTCAATATATATATATATATGGCACTAAATAGCGCGAGTTAGTTATTATTGTAATGTTTCGGACCTTTGCCCGAGGAGATTTTCTCAATCTGGACCTTTTGGAAGTTTAGTTGAAGACCCCTGCTCTCTATGAACCAGTCTCAGTGTAGTCCTGATCCTCTCTCAGACCTCCATCATTAAAGAGACCATCAGAGAGAAGATGGTCTGTTTCTATAGAGTTATTCTTAAAGCTCGTCATCGGAGCCACCGGGTCGGATTCTGGTGAAACCAGATGAACTCATGCAGGTTCACCAGAACCTCCTTCAGCTCAGACTCCAGCAGAGACCGGTCCACCGTGAACAGACCCAGATCCTCCAGCAGAGACCGGTCCACCGTGGACAGACCCAGATCCTCCAGCAGAGACCGGTCCACCGTGGACAGACCCAGATCCTCCAGCAGAGACCGGTCCACCGTGGACAGACCCAGATCCTCCAGCAGAGACCGGTCCACCGTGGACAGACCCAGATCCTCCAGCAGAGACCGGTCCACCGTGGACAGACCCAGGTCCTCCAGCAGAGACCGGTCCACCGTGGACAGACCCAGGTCCTCCAGCAGAGACCGGTCCACCGTGGCAGACCCAGATCCTCCAGCAGAGACCGGTCCACCGTGGCAGACCTTCTCCTCTCTGGGAGTCAACACCGACACCACGCTGCTGGAGACCCAGGACGTGTTGCTGGACCCGCTGGAGGGAAGGAAGGCACGGGAGAACCAGGACTGAGAGGAGCAGACTGTCAGACCTGCTGCAGTAGAATGAGAGGTTTTCTAAAGGGACTCTGGTGCTCAGACACACTACCACTTTAGTCCACAGGGACCAACAGAATCAACACAACATGAAAGTTCCTCACAGTAGCTTTCAATACATTTTATCAACCATCTTATTTCCAGTCAGCCCTGTTTCAGTTCATGATCCGCTAACCATCCGTAAACCTGAATGAGGTTTCTGTTTATTGCTGATCTGTTTGTTCTCTGTCCACAGGAGAGACTCTGACTGAGGAAGTAGACCTTCAGCTCCCCGGGGACGTGATTGTTGGATCAGCCCGTGCTTCAGTATCAGTCCTGGGTAAACTAATGAATCCATTTTGGTTGAGTTTTGCTGTTAACTCAACAAATCGTTACACTTTCAAATGATCAACTTGAGATTTAAAACAAGCGAAGAGATTCTTTCAGTAGATGCATTTAAAAAACAGCTTTGTGGTGTTTTTATCAGAGCTAAACAGAAAACACAATCCTATTTAATAAACTGGAGGAAATAATGCAAATATGAACATTTTAATGAAACGGTACCAAACTGAATGAAAAGTGCATTTATAATAAGCTTCATTCTGGCAAGATTACAACATATTTGTTACACTTTGATTATCTGTGTTTTTAGTATACCAGAGCTCAGGTCAGTCACATGTTCGGTCTTATGCCGCGTTCAGTCGCCGGGGACCATTTGAGTAGGGCTGGGCGGTATGACCAAAAATGCATATCATGGTATTTTGTAAGATTCTAGCGGTTTCACGGTATATCACGGTTTTTGTTTTCCGTGTTAAAGCATGAATTAATTAACGCCGAAAAGAAACGGCTGGCCAGCGAGCGGTAAACAGCTGTTTGTGTGGCGTGTCTTCCGTTCCGTCACTTCCTGTTTCCTTCACCTACATTCCCCTGGGTCCTAAGCCCCTCCATGGAAAGAAACGGGATTAGACCGTAGGATTTAGTTGTTAGTAGGTGTTGTTTAGGTTTATTTCTTTAGTTATTTGTATATATTATGTTATTTTATTATCGGAACAGTGAAGAAAAGGTTACCCTGAAAATACACACTCCGGTACAGTAGAAGAAGAAGCCCCTCCATGTACAGCTTCTTATCACGTACATTTATAACAAATACCACACATATTACGGTAATCAGCGTTGCATATGTGTCTGACCTAAATACCTTTTGTTGTTCAGTCTTTGTTCATCTTGATAATAATATCGGCATAAACACGGCATAAACACGGCAGCGTCTTTTTCATTGTTTGTACCATATGGTTTATACTAGTGCTGGGCAAGTTAACGTGTTAATTTCGCGTTAACGCATTCATTAATTTATGACCATGACTAAGGTTCCCTCTCAATACAGGTAAGACAACTAGCTCCGACCGTAGCGCTCCCAGCAGCGAACAATATATTTTGCTGCCTGTTGAAGAGCAACAGAAGTTGTTTCAGCTGTGCACCGGTATCACGGGATATTAAAAATTCATATCGTAAGGGAAATTAAAACCACTGCCCAGCCCTACATTTGAGGTGAATCGCGCCAAATGCGCCGGAAAGGGGGCGTGGCTTATCGCCCTGGAAGCCGTTCAAATGTCCGCCATTTATTTCTACCATCACTCACGGAAAAATAACCTATTTCTGCTTAGTACTTGTTGTGGAAGTCCCAGATATCCCGGGAAACTAAACGCCGTCTTGTCTGGAGTGAATACACCTCGATAAAATCCACGGAGCTCCTCCGGACTATGTTATGTCTAGCAAGACACACGTTGGCTGCTTTACTACAGCTGTATCAACACAAAACAAACTGATTTTGCTGTGATTGCAATAAACAGCCAAAAAGGATGCCGGAATAACTACGTCATGATGCCGATTTGTAAAAAGTCTGAATTCATGTTTTGTTAGTTCTCTACGCAAGACGACAAGCAAATAACTTTAAAAATACTTGTTTTCTCATTGGAGCTCGGATCGACCGGTGCTAAGCTAAGCTAACGTTGTAGCAGCTCCATCAACACTCAATATAACGCCATCTCGGCATAAACACGGCAGCGTCTTTTTCATTGTTTGTACCATATGGTTTATCCTAGTGCTGGGCAAGTTAACGCGTTAATTTCGCGTTAACGCATTCATTAATTAACGCCGACAATTATTTTATCGCACGTTAACGCATTTTTAAAATTTATTATTATTTTATTTATTTAATTTTTTTATTGACAATACATATACATATACAAAACAACAAGAGGATGACAAGAACAGTGGGATAAAAGCCAGCAAACATCATATAGTCAGTAATTATGTTATATATGCTGAAATTCACGGTAAACGCCTTCAAACGGCGCAGATCGGGAGCGAGCGAAGGACTTTGAAAGTTAGCGGAAACATTAACGTGAGACAACATCCGGTTTTCAGAATAACATGCCAACAAAGTATGAATTATATTCACATTAAGTATGAAACATGCTGCCTGCATCTCGTGAACCAAATGTCATTGCCCTTTTGTTCATATAGCAGTACTTTCAAAATAAAAGTGCGCAATACACTACTTTTGAATTTATTGTTGAACTTTGCCATAACAATGAGATTAATCGCGATTAAATATTTTAATCGTTGCCCAGCACTAGTTTACACACATACATTTATACACATAGTTCCGTCCGGTCTCTACTAATATGAGGTTTCGTTTTTGTGTGTGTGCAGGTGACATTCTGGGCCGAGCCCTGAACAACCTGGATGGGCTGCTGAGGATGCCGTACGGATGTGGGGAGCAGAACATGGCGCTCCTCGCCCCCAACATCTACATCCTCCAGTACCTGAGAAACACTCAGCAGCTCACCTCCGCCATCAACGACAAGGCCATCAAGTTCCTGACCAGCGGTGAGTCGAGCAAAAAAACAAAACGCATTTAAGACCTTAAGTTATGAGAAATGTTCCCACAGTCTGGTGCTGGATGCACCCTGGTGGTGACCTTTGTTTGCCTCCTTTCTTTCCCCCTTCTTTCCTGTCATTAAAGCGTACAAGACTTCTTACAGACATTTACTTTAAATCATGAACTCAATAAATATCAATGTGTGTGATGCAGGCTACCAGAGACAGCTGAACTACAAGCATTATGATGGAGCTTACAGCACGTTTGGATCAGGACCGGGGAACACCTGGTGAGAACAGTGATGATGTCATACAGTTTAGCTTTTCAGGGCTTGACATTAACCCTCTGAACCCCAGAAATCCGTCGGCAGGATTGAAAAGCATGTTTTTCTTTCAACAATCGTGGAAACTGCAGCGTTTATCAGAGCCAAAAACAACAACATGGCGACGGCCGTAATCCAAGATGGCGACGGCAAAAAGTTGAATTTGAGTCTTCGAAACATCAGTCCACAAACCAATGATTGACGTCGCCATGACCACGTCCACTTGTTATATACAGTCTGTGCTTTACTGTGGAGCCCTGCTTTCATACTGACAGAGTAGATGATGAGATTCCACTTCATCAGCATGTTGTGATGAAATGTGACGTCACTCTTTCTTAAAACCCTGTTGTCCCTCGTGAGAAGTTCTTCAACGTGCTACACGAACACAAGCATGTACGTGACGTCTTTTTTAATCGTTTTAATGTCTCAACTTCCTCCTCAGGCTGACTGCGTTTGTGGTGCGATCGTTTGCCAAAGCCCAGTCCTTCATCTACATCGACCCGATAAAGATGGAAGAGTCCGTGAATTGGCTGAAAAATAAACAAAATGAGAGCGGATGTTTCGAAATGTCAGGAAGACTCTTCAACAACAGAATGAAGGTAAATAAAGTTGTCATCGTCCCAAAAATCATTTGAACATCTCTGAAGTCAGTAAACCATCAAAAATACTAAATGTTATACTTTTACTTTGTCATAATAATTTTATGTTTTTTTGTCATAAAAACACAGTTCAAAGGATTAGGAAATAAAAGATTGTATTTTTAATGATGTACAATAATGTTCTTAGAGCTTGTGTTATGAAGTTAAACAGCTCATAATTCATCTCTAATATCTATTTTATATTCATGTGAAAACATCTCCTTCAAACTACTGGATTTATTCTAGTTGATCACCAAAACTACATTTTACAGATGACATGTGAACACATCATGATAACGTTATAATGTACCTTCAGTAGGGCTGGGCGGTATACCGGTTTTCATTTCCCGTAAGATATGAATTTTTCATATACCGTCATACCGAAACAACTTCTGTTGCTCTTCAACAGGCAGCAAAATATATTGTTCGCAGCTGACGGTGCTAAGGACGGAGCTAGTTGTCTTACCTGTATTGAGAGGGAACTCTAGTCATGGTTTACTTTATAACTTTATGGCAACAATTATTATAACAACAATTAACAACCCACAACTAACGCTGTTTAACAGGGCAAAACACCACGACTCAACAGTTTCTGACAGATAAACAATTTGTAGCACTAATAATTGTACATATATAAAATGTCACCGCCGAACTGCATACTGGGTAAAGCTCGCCGACAGTCTGCTGACAGCTGGGAGAGGCTCTGTCGCTCCAGTAACGTTACATTAAAGAACAGAAAAGAGCGATGCAGGATGAACACAGACTGAACAACAAAAGGTATTTAGGTCAGACACATATGCAACGCCGATTACCGTAATATGTGTGGTATTTGTTATAAATATACATAGACGTGACAAGAAGCTATAGGCTACATGTAGCGGCTTCTTCTTCTTCTATAAATTCCATTGGCGGATGGCAACCAACTTGCATAGTGCATACCGCCACCTACTGCACCGGAGTGTGCATTTTCAGGGTAACGTTTATTCACTGGTCTGACAATAAAATAATAGAATAAAATAATATATATATAAATAACTAAAGAAATAAACCTAAACAACACCTGCTAACAACTAAATCCTACGGTCTAATCCCATTTCTTTCCATGGAGGGGCTTAGGGCCCAGGGGACTGTAGCTGAAGGAAACAGGAAGTGACGGAACGGAAGACACACCACACAAACAGCTGTTCACCGCCGGTTGACCAGCCGTTCTTGTGTTAGTTTACGGAGTTAATTAATTAATGCATTAAGCCAGTGGGGGGCCGCTCAGTGTCCATGTACAGGCTCTGCAGAGTGTGCTGTGATTGGTCAGTGGGCGAGCACGTGACTATCGTGAAACGAAACTTAACAGCCAGCAGAGGCTGATGGGTAGTGAATCACATCACGTGATGCAGTTCAGCCAATCAAATATGAGCATTGTGACTGCGTTGCGCTGCACCATGACAGAGAGTGCTGAGCCGAGGAAAGATTCTGCAGAGCAGTACGTTCGAAAGTTGTGAAAGTAAAATCCTATGGCATCTCTTTTGGGTGCGGCTTGTCATTAAGGAATGACAGTGACAAGCTGCACCCAAATATCACAGCCAGACCAGCTGAGAACATTATATTTTCCTGAATTTAGGCTTTTGCATTTTCTAAATGCTCTAGCATTATTCAAACGACTCATACATAGTTACAGCCTTGAAAACGAATAGAAGCTGTAGTGCCATAATGTGGTTATAAGGTGGTATTTCAGCTGCAGGACCACTGCATTGAGGCGGAAAGAAATACCGTGGAACTGGTAGAGTCTTAAAAAATACCATGATATGGATATTTGGTGGTACCGCCCAGCCCTAACCTTCAGCCACTACTCATGTTGACTGAGCAGAGCCTGAAGGCATCATAATGTAACTGAAGTGAACCTCCTGTTGGTTAGCCGTTAGCGGTGCTGCTAACGTTACTAGCTCTCCTCCTGTTGGTTAGCCGTTAGCGGTGTTGCTAACGTTACTAGCTCTCCTCCTGTTGGTTAGCCATTAGCGGTGCTGCTAAAGTTACTAGCTCTCCTGTTGGTTAGCCGTTAGCGGTGCTGCTAACGCTACTAGCTCTCCTGCTGTTGGTTAGCCGTTAGCGGTGCTGCTAACGCTACTAGCTCTCCTGCTGTTGGTTAGCCGTTAGCGCTGCTGCTAACGTTACTAGCTCTCCTCCTGTTGGTTAGCTGTTAGCGGTGCTACTAACGTTACTAGCTCTCCTCCTGTTGGTTAGCCGTTAGCGGTGCTGCTAACGTTACTAGCTCTCCTCCTGTTGGTTAGCTGTTAGCGGTGCTGCTAACGTTACTAGCTCTCCTCCTGTTGGTTAGCTGTTAGCGGTGCTGCTAACGTTACTAGCTCTCCTCCTGTTGGTTAGCCGTTAGCGGTGCTGCTAACGCTACTAGCTCTCCTGCTGTTGGTTAGCCGTTAGCGGTGCTGCTAACGTTACTAGCGCTCCTCCTGTTGGTTAGCTGTTAGCGGTGCTGCTAACGTTACTAGCTCTCCTCCTGTTGGTTAGCCGTTAGCGGTGCTGCTAACGCTACTAGCTCTCCTGCTGTTGGTTAGCCGTTAGCGGTGCTGCTAACGTTACTAGCGCTCCTCCTGTTGGTTAGCTGTTAGCGGTGCTGCTAACGCTACTAGCTCTCCTGCTGTTGGTTAGCCGTTAGCGGTGCTGCTAACGTTACTAGCTCTCCTCCTGTTGGTTAGCTGTTAGCGGTGCTGCTAACGTTACTAGCTCTCCTGCTGTTGGTTAGCTGTTAGCGGTGCTGCTAACGTTACTAGCTCTCCTGCTGTTGGTTAGCCGTTAGCGGTGCTGCTAACGTTACTAGCTCTCCTGCTGTTGGTTAGCCGTTAGCGGTGCTGCTAACGTTACTAGCTCTCCTGTTGGTCTAAACACTGATTGGTTGTTTACAATGAAACATTATCAGAGATCAGAGACTAGAAACACATGTTCTACTGAGTCAGTAAAACTTCATTGACACTGTGATGGTTAACGTTAACCATCACAGTGTAAATAAAGTTTTAACGTACGGATCACGGCTCATCAACGGTCCGTTACTCCTCTACTGGTCACCAGTGATCAAAGTCTCGATGTTGGATGTTCTCTGATGATCTTTGTGTCTGCATCATGTTTCCTCTCTGCAGGGCGGCGTGTCTGATGAAGTGACTCTCACTGCTTACATCACTGCTGCCTTCCTGGAGATGAATACGTCCGTAGAAGTGAGTAGAAACAACTAATGCACCACGAATAATATAACTTTAGATAAGAATTTTCCTTTGTAATCATATTTACACAAACTTTACACAGACATGAAAGAAGGAAACAGAAAGTTCTGTCTGGTTAGTTGGTTCGTTAATGTTGCGTAGTGTTTTAGAGTTGATGGGTTAAGTTGAACTGCTCTGACTGGCTGTCATGTCATGAACTAAACTTCAGTGGGGAATAAACAAATCCATCAAACCCAACAAAATAACCAAAACACACTCATTAATAAATGTTGTAAATTTAAATTGTAAATAAATGTCAATCTTAGTTGTCTTTTGTTGTTGTTATTATCATAACATTATATATTATTTCAGTACACTGGTTGTAGAATTCAAACATTAACTCTGCCTCTAAACTTTTCTACTGTTGTTGAATTCATTTTCCTTCTGATTCAAAACAAAACAGATTTGGAACGTTTTGTCCACATTCCCAAATGATTGTGTGATGCCTTCCACCATTCAACCATCCTCCCAACGTATTTAACATACAAGGACTTCCTACTGAATAAACAGAATGTGGTTGTCATTTTGAATATTTATTGGTCGTGGTATTAATCCGTCAGGTCGGTGCTGGTTAATGCTTGAGTCCTGCCCTTTTTCTTCCATTAACTGAAGTTCTGTGTTTTGCTGAATATATGAATTTGTTCAAACAAAATAGAATAAACTCTGTGTGTAGAACAATCATACGAGTCCTGAGATGGTTATTTATGATCTGTTCTAGAACCCTGAAGTGAAGAAGAGCCTGTTGTGCCTCAAAGAGTCTGTGGGTGACCTCAGTAACACCTACACCACGGCTCTGTTGGCGTACGTCTTCACCCTGACAGGAGACACGGAGACCAGAGCTCACCTTCTGAAGCACCTGGACTCGGTCTCAATACAACAAGGTGAGAAGGAAACGTTGTAGAACTCTGGTCGTCTCAAACACAATAAAACCCTCACAAGTAAGTTCATCACAACATGTGACCAACAAGCAGAACATCTGTCTGTTTGTGGAGCAGCCGTCAGTTAACGGTAGTGACGCCACACGGTAGTGACGCCACACGGCAGTGACGCCACACGGCAGTGACGCCACACGGCAGTGACGCCACACGGCAGTGACGCCACACGGCAGTGACGCCACACGGCAGTGACGTTTGACGTGTGAGTTTGATCACAAGAACAGGATCATCAATGAGAGATAATCACTAGATTAAAGATTTTAGAACTTCTTGTGTTGCTGCTCAAGAAAGACTTTGTTTACATACAAGAATAATAAAGAAATGTTGATTCTTTTCTTAATTAAGTAATACATTTTTATGAGTATAGCGCTTTAAAAGGTACTCAAAGAGACTTTACATGGTAAAAACGGAGAGAACAAAATAGATGACATAACAGTAAGAAACAGCACAAAAACATACACAACTAACTTCACAGGTTGAAAGCAGATTTGAATAGATGAGTTTTAAGTGCAGTTTTGAAAGTGGCGAGTGACGAAAATGTCTTTTTTTCTCACAAAATAATGAAAAAGAACCGCTAAGAGTTTTAGTATCCATAAAAATAAAATAACGGTGAGTCATCCTGAAGGAGATCCCTCTGTCTTCATCACTGTGAATGGAGCTTCACCGTGTCTGTTTTTACGTCTGTTTTTAGGCGGTTTCCTCCACTGGTCTCAGACTTCAACAGAGACGTCGGCCTCTCTCTCCGTGGAGATCAGCTCCTACGTGCTGCTGGCTAAACTCGGCGCCTCTCCGACGGCTGAAGACCTCGGCTACGCCACGCGCATCGTCAGGTGGCTGACGACCCAGCAGAACTACTACGGAGGCTTCTCCTCCACACAGGTAGAATAAAAATACCTGTGGAGAGGTGAAGCCCCGCCCCTTCAGGCGCACCACTGCGGGACCTTATTTCAGAACAAATATGTACGGTAGTCAACGGCAAGAGACAAACTAGAATATTTTGTGTAGCTGCTACTGCCCGAAGACGTCACAATATATATATAAACACGCCAATATTACCGGTAGTATCATTCGCTTCTCTCTTCTCTGCATTTTAGATTCATACTCTTGGATTGAATCTTGTATTTGTGACACAAATAGCTATTGCTATAGAAACACAATGCATGCGTGTGTGTCACTGTTTACCACGGTTATTGGGGCGAATGACACATCAAAACCATGAGTCCAATCAACAACATATGGGTACCATGAGAGAGATAAGACTGCCGAACACGCTGATCTGGTTTTTATGTTTGTGGTGTTAAAAATGTGAGCTCCAGAGCAAAATACAAAACTGGTACCGTCTGCTTTCTTTGAGAAATGAGTGGTGATATTTAACATGGAGTCTAATGGAGCAGTTGTTGAGGAGGAAACTCGGGTGAACAGACTGAGATCGAGGCGTTTAGCTCAATTCAAGCAATAACATTTATTTGTAACAGAAGTATTATGTCCAGCAGTTAAACGTGCACGGACCTAGAAAAGTTCACTCTGTAGGAGCGAATGAAAAGCTAAAAGGCGCTTAGACAGAGTGCGCATGCGGTGTATAGGTTCTCCCTTCTGGAAGCCTATTGGTTAAAGCAAAGTTGCAGGCGGAGCTGTGTTTAGCTGTTCAGCGGCCTGGTAGGAGCGCTGGGCATTTCCGCCCACACTGGCTCACGTCCTGGACCGCCTTCTCTGCATCATCAGTGTGTGTGTATGTTGTTGCAACTGCATATTGTTATGTCCGACTGACTAGATAAGCGGGGCGCCTCTTTATCTCTAAGACGGAGCCGGCAGTTGAATCTGGTTCTCTGTAAGACTATTTGACTGTTAACTGGGGCAAAGGCTATCCTTCAGAGTTCTAGTACTTTCCACTTTGTTCAGGCGAGCGCTAGAGTGCCCCGTCTGGAGTATTTGACCTTCGTGCACTAGAACTCACATATCCGCGTATAAGCTGTGTTTAACATTGAATGTATATTTTATTTACACAGTTGGTTGGAGTTCATGTCGCTCTGAGGCTCTTTGAGCCAAATGTGTAAGTCCGTTGGATTCCACAGACATGCGTGTGACCAACACAACATTTCCTATCATTTTGGCCAAAAATGGTGTATAAAGAGCAAAAATTGTGGGACTCGGAGCAATTTGTTTGGAAAAATCACAGAATGATTTTCATGCTCTGCTCCACTCTGACCATGATGTCATCACTCTAGCGCTGAACATTCCGTGCAACACACACTCATAAAATCTGAAACGGACCCAAAATGTTCCTGAAACTTAATCTGTGACTTCATGAAAACTGTGCTAGCTATCAAAATGTCCATTTGACTCAAAGTGCAGCGTTTTGTCTACGTTTTAAACTTCAAATCATTTTTCTGCGTTAAAGTATGGCTAGTCAATATGGGCCCAAAGTTAAGTGTTTGTTTTTCTGCTCTCTTCGTGTCGAAACACCATTCAAGTGAATGGGGCGATTTTGCTCAGTTTTTCGCGATTTTCGGGAAACCGGCTGGGCGAATCTCAGACAAAAGTCATAGCACACGAAACTCGATCAGGCCGCACGTTTTGAAGCGAGAAAAAGCGCGGCAAACTTTTGTACTTTCCCCCGCAAGAAGATGATTAAGTCAGTCTGCTTTGGCACGGGCAGTGTTGCTGCCTTTGTGCCACAAAGCTACACTGAATGATAATTTGATCCAGTTTGAATTTCCTCCCTCGCTAAGCCGGCCTCTGTCAAATCCTTCGTCAGCAACCGTAACTAGGCGCAGCAGGCCTGTCAAGCTTTCAGCGGTGCATGTACGTTAAGTCTGACAGCAGAAATCCTCAAAGTTTAGGTGTGAAATTATAATTTCTTTATTGATTTGTCTCTGAAATTCAACAGTTAGAGAGACCTGAACTTGGTGAAAGTGAACTGCTACATATGAAAGCTGCTGCATGTAGAAACAAAAGTAAAAATACATTCAAGCACATGAAGTACGTTGTTTGTGTGTGTTGTAGGACACAGTGGTGGCTCTTCAGGCTCTGGCGCTCTACTCCACGCTGGTGTTCAGTCCCGGTGGGTCGAGCACGGTGATGGTCCAGTCTCCCAGCGAACAGCTGACGTTTGACGTGAACCAGAACAACAAGCTGCTCTACCAGGAGAAGCTGCTGCAGGACGTGACAGGAAGGTTCATCCTGGAGGTGCAGGGCAGTGCATGCGCTGTGATGCAGGTCAGTACGTGCACCCCCACAAACACTGATGATACGACCGAATGTCAGCGGCCCAGTAGCTGGAAGGGCCATACCTCTAATTCACCTCTACCTGCACTATGCTTTGTTTAAAAGAGGGTGTAATCTGACTATTTAAATTATTATAAAAGGATTTAGTTAAATACATTGGGAGATACTGAAACATATAGACATTGAGGAAATATACATATATATATTCAATTTAACTGCATTTATTATTCCACCTAGATGCAGCAGATCACATTGTGCAACATGTTATTTTAATTAGTAAAAAAGGATGATTAGCTTCACGAAGTCCATGACGGCTAAGTGTGGTCCAGATTGCGAACTGTTTAAAAAAAAAAGACAACCGGTAATCTTAAAGAGTGCGAAAATAGAGAATCCTCTTATTTTACCTCCAGCTGGCTTTAGTTAACTTTTGAAGATTAACCGTGCACCCATTTTATATATTATATAATATTTCACCAAGGTGGGAGGTTAAGTAAGGTTCAGTTATAGATAACAATATGTCATCTGCATAAAGTGAGACATTTTGACCTAAACCTTCACAGTAAATACCTTTTGATGCCAACATTTTTTTCTAAAGTAATAGCCAGTGGCTCCCCATTGCCCGGGCAAATAAGAGTAGTAAATGAAGATATCGTTGTCTTGAAACCATAGAAATAAAATAGGAGTAGAAGGGATATTCCTATTTAAATCAACGTAGCAGGATGGTCAGAGTGGCGGCCATTGTTATTGCGCTGTTGCCATTGCGGCCGTTGTAGCGGGCTAACTTCTGTCTACACTAAACCGACTTACTACAAGTCACGGAGTAGAGTAGAAACGTTAGGAAGCGTAAGTTTGAGGAAGCTCATTGCTATCGCCAGATGAGTGACAACTTTGTTCAGGTCATTTTCTGATACCTGTGTAGCATTAAAGCATGGTGGAAGTAGCTAGCTAGCTAACTAATGGACAACTTGCTAGCTTTCTAATTCCACCATGCTTTAATGCTACGCTGGTAACAGAAGATGAGCTGAACAGTGGGATGGGTCTAACGGTTCCTCCACCTCACTCCCCATCGTTTGGAGGACAAGCTAACAAGCTAACTAGCCAGCCATCCGTCTCCGGAGCTGCATCCGCTCTCTTTTCTTACCATAGCAACCAACGTGTTAAATTTCTGTTCTACTCATATTTTATTTCTATGCTTTTAACACAGGAGAAAAGGCAGATATTTTATTTATTTTAGCAGTAGGTGATTTATTTTTTATTCTTAACCCTGTTGGTTTTCGTTCACCTGAAAAGATGCAAATATGAGGAGGTTAGGGTTTTGTACTATATTGTAAACTTTAACTTTCATATAGATCAGATATGAATTGTTTCACATGCATGTATATGCTCAGTTTACATGTTCAAAAGTAACCCAGTCAATGCTTGAATGCAGCAACGTAAAACTAGCATGTGAAAATGAGAACCCCTTGAAAACAAGACTGTACTTCTCAAACATCTGAAGCATCATGAATTTTGAGTAAAAGACATTCTTGTTTATGAATATTAAAGCTCCCCTTGTGTACCTCTTTCTCAGATTTCGCATCACTATAACATCCCGACTCCCACTGCTGTCACCACTCTCAGTGTCGAGGTCACACCAGAGGCCAGCTGCCCCAGCAAAAGACTCACTCTGAGGATCACGGTCCAGTAAGTCGTCAGCAGGCAGAGCCACGTGAACTCAGTAACCGTTGGTAGTGATGCGTGGGAGACATGTTCATAACTTGGGAGCAGATCAACATCAGTTTTTATATCCTTGTATTATAGGTATATTGGAAAGGAGATCAGTACAAACATGGTGATCCTGGATATCAAAATGCTCTCTGGGTTTGTCCCAGACCCAGAGTCTTTGAGTGCGGTGAGTTTATTACATTCACTTTCACCTTTAGGCCTCATCCACACTGCTACGTTTTCCTGTTGTGCTCTGTCCAGACCACAGACTGAAAGTGAGAAGTGGACGTAGTCGTTGTGACTCATTGGTTTGTGGATGTTTTAAGGGGCTCCAGTTTGGCATTTAGGCTGTCGCCATCTTGGTTCTTTCTGCAACCAATGAACAGGAAGTGACCATATATGGACTGAGGAGTGACGTAGAGACAGCGTATACATCTCTGGTAGAGAGAGACCTGTCAATCACTGTGTAGCCCCGCCCCTAAAGCATACCCTGCTTTATTGGACTCTAAATGGAAAATTAGTTGTTTTTGCTGTAATGTAATTGAAACGGATAAAAAAGATGCCAAATAACAACATAATGATGTTGTGTAAAAAGTCAGAATTCACGCTTTGTTTTTCTCAACAAGACGACAAGCAAATAGCTTTTAAAATGCTTGTTCTCTGAATGGAGTTTGGATCGATGCGTGCTAGTCTATGCTAACATGCTAGCAGCTCCATCAACACTCAAAATAGCGTCATCGATGCTAAACGTAGTCGTGTGGATGTAGCCTTGGTAGAAATAGAAAAGTTGTCACCTGTTGATGATGACGCACCCGGCTGACTTGTGGTCTCATCGCAGCTCAAAGGCGCCCTGCTGGTGGATCGAGTGGAACACAACGGGGATCACGTCCTGGTCTACGTAACGCAGGTGAGGAGGAATTCACAGCCAGGAAACGAGACTCAACGCTCTCCAAGATTTTGTGACTCACGGCGGCGTCTTGTTTTCTTTCCTTCTCAACAGTTACTGAAGGAGGTACCCATCAACTACAGACTGGAGCTCATTCAGGAGCTCCCTGTGCAGAACCTGAAGCCAGCCGTGGTCAAGATCTACGACTACTACCAGCCGAGTGAGACCTGAAGAACAGTTATCACAATACTGATCCTAGTCATACATGTGTTCACTGTGATGGACTGTGAATCAATCTCTTCTTCTTTGTTTTCTCTCAGGTGACCAGGACGACACAGAATACATCTACCCCTGTGTTACAGGTAACGATCTGTCACAACATGCAGGAGCACTGCTATGGCTTTATATGCTAAATGTCATTTAATGAGCAAAAACATTTTCATTGCAACCTCAAAAAGTATGTTTAGTTTATTTATTTTTGCACAATTTAAACAAACATAACGGAGGTAAATAATATCACAGTGCAGGAAGAGGCAACTGGGCTTATTTGAAGCCTCCACTTGTTACAATATTACAGAGAACTTAAAATGATTATGCACAAGATATGAATACACAACATATTAGTGACGAGATGTTTTTACAAGATATGAAATACGCACAACATTTTAGAAATCAATCTGTAGATCCTCATAAATGTCACAGTGAATGATTGTTTTTATGTTCTTGCAGCTTGAAGAGGGAAGCAGAGTCGAGCGGTCGCTGATTCCAGTGAAAGATGCGTGTTGTGTTCCTGAACACCGCGTCTACAAACACTCAACACATGTTGTCCTTTTGCAGCTGTGTAACTATTGTATGAAGTGAAATGCATGAAGGACAATAAAGTGATGTGAATGCGGCTGCACCAAGTATCCATGGATTATATGTCGTTTCCTTTAGCTGGGAATATAATGGAAAAAAGAGTCATTATCTTTAAAGATCTAGCTTAACGCTTTTTAGTAAAAAAGCCAAACTCCGTTTACAAATATGTATATTCTTAGTTGTTTGAGCCTTATTGACTTATATATAATATAAAAACACCGCCGTCCAAATTGCAACAATCGGTGGATATAATTTAAGGAAAAGGAAGTTCGATAGAACACAATTTATTGACTTTATGTTTTTCTTCATGTCATTATGATTATTACTGATAATGAAGATATGGAGTGATCGTATGAGAGCAGTCACTGGCTTTATTTACACGATCCTTAATGTTCAGGTGATGAAGATGAAGGTGTGT
Source organism: Ophthalmolycus amberensis (assembly GCA_024529925.1). Taxonomy (NCBI): domain Eukaryota; kingdom Metazoa; phylum Chordata; class Actinopteri; order Perciformes; family Zoarcidae; genus Ophthalmolycus; species Ophthalmolycus amberensis. The sequence continues at coordinate 103,362 of JAFEUB010001542.1, read as the reverse complement.
GACGTCACCATGGTGACTCCTCTGATACATCAGATCACAGTTTGTCTGTGTTCAGTCTGCTGAATCTGTCACGATGGAATAAACCATAAATGAATCAATAAAGATTTTACTCACAGACACTTTATGAAAACTAATTGGTGATACCTGCACAGTATTAGAAGAGTATTGTGCATTTCATTTTATATACTAAAATATTTTATTGATATGAATATTTTTTTGGAGCAAAGAAAGAAATCCCAAACCAGTGAAGGAATAATAATAGTAAATCATGCACCTGGCAAAGAAAGACCAGGAAGAAAAATAAAATTAAACATAAATAAGAGACAACAAAATACATCAACAACCATGCAACACGCCAACAAAGTTGTCCGTCACTCGTGTCAAACATGAGTTCAGCCCAACATCAGATATCAAAAATATATATTGGAAGGGTTCTATACAGCATTATTTATGCTCGGATCTAGATGTGCACAGATGAAGTAGTGTCCTGTTTGAAGAGAGTACCTGTCTTCTTAAAAGATACGGAGCATCAACACTGAACAGTCAAACAACCTGTGTGAGCTTAGTCACCGGCCGAGTTTATATCCTGACAGATATTTGGTCCATTTTGTCCGTCTTTTCTTCATCTCAGAAGGAAAGTCAGTCTTTCCATATCGGGAATTTCTTTCATGATTTCAATCCAATTTTCGACTGAAGGTGGGTCGGTTTGTAGCCACTTACGAGTAATTGCTGTTTTTTTGCTGCTACTGTGACACCCACCAATGTGCTTTCACATGTGAATTGGTGTGCTTTGGGTTATGTAAAGCCAATATGGTTTAGAGTGAGCATTGTATATGCTAGAAATATAATAATTTTGTCAAATTAGCTACATAGCCGCTAACAATAGGCTTATCTAAACCGACTCATTTTCAATTTCACGTCTGTTCATCTCGCCTGCTCGTCAGAATGAGGAAACCAGCATCGCTCCGTTGTAGTCTAACTCTACTGTCGTAACGCCTGCCCAAATCAAAGCAACACGCGCCACACTGCCCCCTGCTGGTCACAGGGTGGAATGCACACTCCATACACAGTGAAAGCACATCAGTCCTTCATAAATTATGTTTCTAGCATCAGTTACCTCTGTAGTTCGGTCCTTTTATGTAAAACTCAGATTTTGCTTTAATAGTTCAAACTTTTTCTTTCTTTTCTGTCCTCATGTGTTAGTCACCATATCTGAACCAAACCTGCCGATTCATTAAAGAGACAATCACCAAGTAAAACCAGTTTTGTTAACTTTATTTCATTCATATATTATATATATATATATATATATATATATATATATATATATATATATATATATATATATATATATATATATATATATATATATATATACACACATACATATACACACACACACATTCATAGGTCATATACTCATGTGTTTGACTGCCACTGTTAAAAAGTGTGACACATCACCTGTAAGCATAAATAATAACTTTTTTCTCTCTTGAAAGTTATGGGTCATGTTCAGCACCATTGAATAGTACATTCTCTATATTGCATCAGGATATAAAAATATACAGATAGTGTTTTTTTCTTCTTTAAAACATTCTTTTCCGTGTTGTTCAATGGCCTGAAACAAGAGAGGAAGAAAAGACCTCGCGAGGACCGAAACCGTTATCGTCGCCGTTGATCCTCAGTCCGTTCACAGCACTTTTAAAAACATCAGTAGCAGCCACACGTGGGGGAAAAACAACTTCAATAAAAACACGAGTTTGAGAGGGGTCGTCCTCTGAGAACATGTAACGCTCACAGTGCCACCGGCCTCCTATACCCGCCGCCGGAGAAAGACAGAGAGAAGAAGAACAACAAGAAGAAGAAGAAGAAGAAGAGGGAGTGTTGTTTGGACGGCGAGCAGGCCGGTGGGCTGAAGAGCTCCTCGTAACCACGATAGTCCTGTTACAATTCATCCACAGTCCAAAGTGGTGCTGATGATGATGAGGATGATGATGCCCCAAAAAAACAAACATAAAAACAATATAAATTATAACCAGAAAAAAAAAGGTCAGAATTGCAACAAGTGAGTTTTTTAATGGTTTGAGGCAAACGAGAAGAGTTGAAGAAGAAGAAGAAATAAGATAAGAGGTGTGTTTGCAGTGCATAGAGAAGGACAGATGGGATTATTGCCCTGTAACAGCCTCACACACACACACGCGCACACGCAGGCACACACACACACACACACACACACCTCCACCCAGAATGAGAAGGACAGAAGAGTAAAGATGGAGAGAAACAGAACGTTCAGTTTCTCTCTGATGGAGAGAAGCAGCCTCCAGGCTGGTGGAGGTGTGTGTGTGTGTGTGTGTGTGTGCTTATATGTGTGTTTATGTGATATATGTCCAGAAAACAAGTCCAGGCTCCACCAGCACTCTTATATTTTCGTCTTGTCTCCATCAAGTCCTCCGGGAGCTTCACATCCGCGAGGAGGAAGCCAGCTCGTAGAACAAGACGTAGGCGTCGCTGCTGCGCACTTGGCTGGAGGACATTGGCGTTACTCTGGGATGAAAGAAGGGGGGGGGGGAGGAAAGGTTGCATTGTGGGAAACCAGAGCAATGGAGAAAACAAATAAACTCATTTGACGTCACTCATTAGTTTGTGGATGTTTTGAAGCCTCGAGTTCGGAATTTCTGGCCGTCGCCATCTTGACTTTTTGCAACCAGTGAACAGGAAGTGACCATATTTGGACTGAGGAGGAGGAGTCTGTTTATATGTTAGTATTCTGTTTTATACTTACAGGAAGTGACACAAGGAGGAAGACTGGGACGTCACTGCAAATGTATAAACATTGTATTGCTAATATGTATTTATCTTCAGCTTTAATTAAATATCATTTTGAATACGTTCATAAATGAGAAAGGACTCTAAAGCTGAGGTGTCCATCGCTTCTGTGTTACACAAGAGAAGCTGCTCCAGACGACTGATCGTAGACTGAAGCTGTCTTTGTGTTTTAATACAACGTGGCGCCAAAGTGTATCTCAATTTAGAAAAAGAAAGCACATCATCATATATTATCGTCATTATTATCATTATTATCATGCGTTCTCTTATTTTTAGAAGTATGGATTAAGTCGTTGATCAAGATGAGTGTTTCCTGTCGCTGTAAATCAAATGTTTTTCTGTTTCTTTTGACTGTCGGTCGGACAAACTAAGACACCTGAAGACGTCACATTTAGCTCAAGTTAAATGGTGATTTCATTCGTCGGTAATCTGTTTTTTTTATGAATTATTGCTGTGAAATATGAGAGTATGAGATGATGATGATGATGAAGACCTACCTGGAGTCGTTGAACGTGTACCATTCTCCCGAGCTGGGGTTGCGACAGTAGGCTGTGTAGTGACCTCCCATCGTGGTGCCTGAGTGGTTGGACACTGCGTACAGGCTGTACACGGCGTCCACTGAGACGGAGCAAACAAACAGGAACAAACAGGAACAGACAGGAACAAACAGGAACAGACAGGAACACTATTACGGTACATCAGAGCAAGAGAGAGTTCACAGGTGCTCTAGTAGCATCAAGCTGCACCTTCATTTGATAGGAGCTGGAAGGTAAAAGAGAATCTCATATCTGGTATATTCTCCATCTTTTACATGAAATCAAACTCTTTCTTCTTCTCTGAGTCGGGTGCTTACCGCTGTTTTGGGAGGCGAACTCCCGCAGATCGAGATCCTTCAGGGGGAAGTTGACAAAGGTGGAGAGTTTGCTGGTTCTTCGTGCCTCAGAGAAGCGTTTCAGGTCTGGAGAGGAGGGGGAGGAGTCAAGTACGAAACCTTCAACACGTCAGTGGCTCTGGGTTCATTGTTGGTCAGCTCACAGAGCGAACTCTACACGGTTTAATAACACGTTTACCTGTCTTACATCTTCACTAACTCCTCACGTTACAGCCTCGTTCGCCAACTTATTCTCATAATTATATGATTACAGTTTCATCATAATCACTGGTGACAAGCTCTGGCTCAAAAGAGACGCTTTTCATTTGCAAAATACAAGGAAAAGTAGACGATATAAAAGTTATTATTTCATCCATTTTAACTAATAACTATTCATATAGATGTTCTTCTATTTGAATAACTGCTTCAGCTTCCCGACTGTTTATCAGATTGTGATGTGAAACCCCTCTGACAAATCTAACGGTGACAACAGGTTCTTAAGATCAAATGAGTTCAAATACTGATGTTTAAAGACCGATCTGATTGGTCAAGTGTTTTGTCGGCTTTTGCAGAATTTTTATAGAAACTAGATAAAAAAACCTGTTATAGTCTGAGATACACGAGAATATCGCTGAGCTGTTGTTTTTGTATGTGTGTGTGTGAGAGAGAGAGCAAGGATGTTAAAAAAACAGAGCGTTCTTTTTCTATATGAATAATAAAGTTAAAATGGAAGAAATACATTTTTTTTTCATCGTATACTTTTACTTGTATTAAACGAGGCTGTAACGTTAGGTGTTAGTGAAACAATGCACTCTTAACCCGCTTTTTTGTAGATGTTCAATTAACTTTTTAAAGTATAATCAATTAACTTTTTTAAGGATAATCAATTTACATTTTTAAGTATAATCAATTTACTTTTTTAAGTATAATCAATTAACCTTTTTAAGTATAATCAATTTACTTTTTTAAAGTATAATCAATTTACTTTTTTAAGTATAATCAATTTACTTTTTTTAAGTATAATCAATTTACTTTTTTAAGTATAATCAATGTAATATCTAATATATTAGATATTATATAATAAATCATCATCAGACAGGAAAGGATACGCAGCACTAAGATCTTGGGGAACTTCTGTATCGTGAACTTCTTGATGCATCTTCTTCTAGTTTTACACCTGTAGCACGTCTGAGGAGAAGAAACTCACTGGTTACAAACCAAACCAGTAGACCCACATCTACTGGTTTTAAACAGACCAGTAGACCCACATCTACTGGTTTTAACCAGACCAGTAGACCCACATCTACTGGTTTTAAACAGACCAGTAGACCCACATCTACTGGTTTTAAACAGACCAGTAGACCCACATCTACTGGTTTTAACCAGACCAGTAGACCCACATCTACTGGTTTTAACCAGACCAGTAGACCCACATCTACTGGTTTTAACCAGACCAGTATACCCACATCTACTGGTTTTAACCAGACCAGTAGACCCACATCTACTGGTTTTAACCAGACCAGTAGACCCACATCTACTGGTTTTAACCAGACCAGTAGACCCACATCGACTGGTTTGAAGCAGACCAGTAGACCCACATCTACTGGTTTTAACCAGACCAGTAGACCCACATCGACTGGTTTGAAGCAGACCAGTAGACCCACATCTACTGGTTTTAACCAGACCAGTATACCCACATCTACTGGTTTTAACCAGACCAGTAGACCCACATCTACTGGTTTTAACCAGACCAGTATACCCACATCTACTGGTTTTAACCAGACCAGTAGACCCACATCTACTGGTTTTAACCAGACCAGTAGACCCACATCTACTGGTTTTAACCAGACCAGTAGACCCACATCTACTGGTTTTAACCAGACCAGTATACCCACATCTACTGGTTTTAACCAGACCAGTAGACCCACATCTACTGGTTTTAACCAGACCAGTAGACCCACATCTACTGGTTTTAACCAGACCAGTAGACCCACATCTACTGGTTTTAACCAGACCAGTATACCCACATCTACTGGTTTTAACCAGACCAGTAGACCCACATCGACTGGTTTGAAGCAGACCAGTAGACCCACATCTACTGGTTTTAAACAGACCAGTAGACCCACATCTACTGGTTTTAAACAGACCAGTAGACCCACATCTAC
>JAFEUB010001542.1:75000-87500 GCA_024529925.1 Ophthalmolycus amberensis | reverse complement strand
CGCTAGAAAACATCAGGGACATGGCCTCAGATGCAGATGTTTGAGAAACAGCACAAAACCCAAAGGTTTATAGCGGACTCGTGTTTTAAAGATCACGATCATCATCACTGGAGTCGTGCTTCTGTCCACTCTCCACTGCTCTCTACCTGCTCAGCGCTGCTCTGTGTTCACCTGCTGCTGATCAGCTGTTTATCACTGAACAGCTGCTGTAGAAACAGAGATGAGGAACACAAGATGTGAAGCATGGAAACCAAAAGCTGATGTGTTTAAAGTGTTTAAACCAAACGTTATGGACCTTTTGTTCATATAGCAGCACTTTTAAATAAAAGTGCACAATACACTACTTTTGAATTCATTGTTGCGCATAACAATGAGATTAATCGCGATTAAATATTGTAATCTTTGCCCAGCACTAATATATATATCTATAATATTTATAGATATATATATATATATATAAATATTATATATGTATATATATATATATAAATATTATATATATATATATATATATATAAATATTATATATATATATATATATATATATATTTATATTATATCTGGCTGTGACTCAGGAGGAGAGTCAGCGTGTTGAGTGGAAAAACCTACAGTTTAATTAAACATGGCTTATCTAAATCCTGCTTTCCTGTAAATTCCACTGTGGTGAATGGAGCCCTTTAGCAGCCACACACACACACGCACGCACACACACACGCACACACACACACACAGTCACACACGCACACACACACACAGTCACACACAAACACACACACACACAGTCACACACAAACACACACACACACAGTCACACACAAACACACACACACACAGTCACACACAAACACACAGTCACACACAAACACACACACACACACAGTCACACACAAACACACAGTCACACACAAACACACACACACACACAGTCACACACGCACACACACACACACAGTCACACACGCACACACACACACACAGTCACACACAAACACACAGTCACACACAAACACACACACACACACAGTCACACACAAACACACACACACACAGTCACACACAAACACACACACACACACACACACTCAGCGTTGGCCCTTAACTGTGAAACCTATTTACTTCTTCTATCTAAAGAGCACACAGAGGAATGAAACGATTCACCCTCAGTAACAGCACAGTTTACGACCAGCGACCAGCTAACAGCGACCAGCGAGCAGCGACCAGCGAGCAGCGACCAGCGAGCAGCGACCAGCTAACAGCGAGCAGCGAGCAGCGACCAGCGACCAGCGAGCAGCGAGCAGCGACCAGCTAACAGCGAGCAGCGAGCAGCGACCAGCGAGCAGCGAGCAGCGACCAGCTAACAGCGAGCAGCGAGCAGCGACCAGCGACCAGCTAACAGCGACCAGCTAACAGCGACCAGCGAGCAGCGAGCAGCGACCAGCTAACAGCGAGCAGCGACCAGCTAACAGCGACCAGCTAACAGCGACCAGCGACCAGCAAGCAGCGACCAGCTAACAGCGAGCAGCGAGCAGCGAGCAGCGACCAGCGACCAGCTAACAGCGACCAGCTAACAGCGACCAGCGAGCAGCGACCAGCGACCAGCTAACAGCGAGCAGCGAGCAGCTAACAGCGACCAGCGAGCAGCGACCAGCGACCAGCTAACAGCGAGCAGCGAGCAGCGACCAGCGACCAGCGACCAGCGAACAGCGACCAGCGACCAGCGAGCAGCGACCAGCTAACAGCGAACAGCGACCAGCTAACAGCGACCAGCTAACAGCGAGCAGTGAGCAGCGACTAGCTAACAGCGACCAGCTAACAGCGACCAGCTAACAGCGAACAGCTAACAGCGAACAGCTAACAGCGAACAGCTAACAGCGAACAGCTAACAGCGAACAGCTAACAGCGAACAGCGACCAGCTAACAGCTAACAGCTAACAGGCTGTGTGGACGTCACACTGAGGCCTCATCACAGCTCACTGCAGGATCACACAAAGTAAACGGAAAATAACCAAATACTAACGTGTAACAAACAAATACACACACACACACACACACACACACACCAAACACTAATGTGTAACAACGTGACAGCACCTCAGAAATGATACCAAACATCCACTGCCAAGTTACTCCCACTGACAGTTACTGCCAGGGAGGAACACACACTTTACTGTAGTATATATATAAAGAAATACAAATAAATCAATAAGCGTTGCTCTCCATCTCTGACATTTGAACAAACTGAGAAGAAGGCTTACATAAGGGAACGAGTAAGTTATAAACCAGCAGGACGACATATTTATTTGTGAAATGATAAATGGTTTAATCCTTTAAGTATGTAGATATAATAACAATAAACAAAAACACAACAGCTCTCATTTTCAGGTGATGAAACACTGAAAACATCAGTGGCGGCTGGTCAATAGAGGGCGCTAGGGCGCCGCCCCCCTTGAGCCACAACAAACAACATACATAATAATAATAATAATAATAAACTATACAAAGGAGAGGAGGAGGAGCAGGAGGAGCAGGAGGAGGAGGAGAGGAGCAGGTGGACAGAGACAACACAACAGAGAGAGTTGCTGAGCGTGTGGTCTAATGTCGCTGGCACACAGCAGCTCCACACACACGCACGCTAACACACGCTAACACACACGCACGCTAACACACGCTAACACACACGCACGCTAACACACGCTAACACACACGCACGCTAACACACACGCTAACACACGCTAACACACACGCACGCTAACACACACGCTAACACACACACACTAACACACACACACACACACACACGTTGTTATATTAGTCAGCTGTTAGATCTCAGTGTAACAACACTGATGCTGTGATTGAAGGTGCATCAGCAACGAGAGCTGAAGAGACATCAGGACGTATTCTGAACCATCAGCACAGAACAACATATCGCTCATTAGCAGATCATTTATGGAGTGATTACATTTATTTGGTTCATTTTTTGTCCTTTAATTACAGACATCATAACATAAACATCCTCCTGTAAACATGGATAAAGGAGGAGCAGTTGGTGCTGTGTTTTTAGATACGCAAAGCTTTTGATACAGTCAATCACGATGTGTTAATATCGAAACTCTGCGTTCAACTTCTCACCGAGAGCACTGGCTTGGATGTCTTCTTATTTATCAAATGAAGCAATGTGTTAAAATGTGTGACGCCCTGTCCAGCAACCTGAAATGCACAATGGGTGTTCCACAAGGGTGAGTGTTAGCTCCCTTATTATTCAGTCTATATATGAATGATCTCCCTCAACAGTGTCAGGATGTAGAACTGCAAATGTATGCAGATGACACTGTTGTATATACACATGCAAAAACAGCTGAGTTAGCAGCTGCCAAGCTAACAATTGCGCTGGAAAGGATCACACACCGGCTCCATCAGTGATGTCCGACTCTAAACGTAAATAAGACAAAAGGGATGTATATTTCTAAAACCATCAGTCCACCTCCTGATGTGAACATTCTCATCAACGGAGAAAGGTGAGAAATAGTCACTGATTTTAAACATCTTGGTGTGGCACTAGATCAAAATTTGACATTTAAGAAACATGTAAAATACAACCTTGCAAATTTTAGACACATCAGAAACTGTCTCTCTCCAAATGCAGCAAAGATATTTATGCATGCCATGATCCTCTCACATGTCCGACTGCATTACGTGTTGGGGGCAGGCTGGTGGAACAGCCATAAGACCTCTCCAGTCTTCATAGAAGCAAACAATAAAAAGTCTGGACAAAAGGCCGTTGCACTTTCACCATTGTAGGGTACTGGAGAAGCACAATCTACTGAGCTTCAACCATTTTAGATTGTTCTCAAATGTGTGCCTGGTCTATAGACGTTCAAATGGTTTGGCCCCTCCTCCACTCTGTGACTTTGTATACACTCGCTCAGTAACTTCTATTCGATCAGCGAGAATATCCTCTACACGAGACTGTACAAGACCATCTCACCGCACTACTTTAGGTCAATCAGCCTTCTCTGTAACAGCAGCACAGCAGTGGAACAGCCTGAAGCTGTGAGGAGCTGCAGTGGAACAGCCTGAAGCTTTGAGGAGCTGCAGTGGAACAGCCTGAAGCTGTGAGGAGCTGCAGTGGAACAGCCTGAAGCTGTGAGGAGCTGCAGTGGAACAGCCTGAAGCTTTGAGGAGCTGCAGTGGAACAGCCTGAAGCTGTGAGGAGCTGCAGTGGAACAGCCTGAAGCTTTGAGGAGCTGCAGTGGAACAGCCTGAAGCTGTGAGGAGCTGCAGTGGAACAGCCTGAAGCTTTGAGGAGCTGCAGTGGAACAGCCTGAAGCTGTGAGGAGCTGCAGTGGAACAGCCTGAAGCTGTGAGGAGCTGCAGTGGAACAGCCTGAAGCTGTGAGGAGCTGCAGCTCTATCAGCACTTTTAAAGCCAACTTGAAAAGTCTGTTAAAAACTGCACAACACTGCACACACTGACCTCCATTCTTGTGGTCTTGTATGACTTGATTTTATTGACACACATTCATTTTTGATGTGTTATTTGTGTGTAGCGTTGTGTTGGGTGTCCTGTATGTTTTTGTGGTATATCTCTGGATTATGTCTTTTCCTTTTACTGTGTTGTTGTCTTGTCCTTGTTGACCTGCCAAGGGACTGCAGATGCAAATTAGCTTAAACTACAATCTGGTACAGTGCATCGAATGGAGACGTTTATGTTTAAACTGTACATGGTCCCTTTTAAATTAAATAAAATAAATTAAATTAAATTTAAATAAAAATAAAAATAAAAATAAAAATAAAAATAAAAATAAAAATAAAAATAAAAATAAAAATAAAATTAAAATTGAAATGAAATGAAATGAAATGAAATGAAATGAAATGAAATAAAATAAAATAATAAATAATAATAATAGAATCTACATAAACCTGCCTTGCCTTTATTCTTTGTCTTCCACAGAGTCCACCTGGTTCATCAGGAGTTTGTCCTGCATTTATCTAAATTATTCTGAAAAAGCGTTTCTAACATGAGGGGAAATCATTTCATAAGCTTCCTCCAACCTGTGGAGATATTTGAAGCAGGAAGCTACATAACTGATCATCATATAGATCCTGAACTGGCTCTCACACACACACACACACACACCGGTTCTCGGTATCTTGCGTGCTACTCAGACCTCCATGTGTCCGTATGGAAGCAGCCAGAGAGCGGCTTGTTTGGTGATGTATCCCATCACAGCCCTACAGTGGGATCCATAGCAGCTGTAATGTATGAGGAGGATTAAACGCCGGTTATGTAAGCAGTGACCTGCCGGTGCAGGCCTACTGATCCTGGAACAGCGGCTTAAAAGAGCGGCTTACCTCTGCAAAATGACTCACTTCAACCTAAAACTGACAAGATGCTGACCATCACCAGGGAAGGAACATCTGTGCTCTCCTACAACATCTGTAGTCACAGAACATGAATATAACCTCTCACACGGTGTGAAATGATGAGCTTTAACACATTCAACATCATGTGACCACTTAGTTATTGTTAGTATTCATATATTACAGCAGGCCTCCGTTCACTCTGCTTATTACCGCCGTGTGTGTTTACACACACTGACTAGGACTGAATAACTATTTATCAGAATCATAAAGGATCGTTTCATCGTTCAAACCAGACGATTCACAAAGCACCCTCTCTGGAGTCTACCGAGCTTTAACGCGCTGTATATGCATACATATTTACCGGAATCACGTTGAATTGCTCCGTTCCTGACCGGAGCCCGGTGCACCGTCTCTTACCTTGGCTTGGTTTATGAGCAGCCCCACGAACGTGGACACCAGCACGGAGCCGGACACGCTGCCCTTTCTCCGCATCTCCTGCTTCAGGAACGGGAACGCAGCCATAGCCGGGGGAGGCTCCTCCGGTACGGTCACCGTGTACGACGACTGTCGCATGCTCGGCATGCTAACGGAGGAACCGGAGCTAATTCATTCATATAACGGAACCGAGCTCACGCTACAAAATCAGGCCGAATAGAAGCCCTGTACTGTCCCTTTAAATGACGCTACTAACAGTACGGAGGGCCGATAAAACACAGGTAAAAAAACACTGAACAGGTGAGCAGCAGGTAGGTCGCGTGTTTGCGCTGTAAGAATGGTAATAAATGCATATTGCGTTTCAGGTTGGACTTGGAGCTCCGCCCCCACAACACACGTCATCGGCCGCCTCCAGCTCTATACGTCAGAGTCCATCCTTCTGCACGCTGTCGTAACAGCCTGAAGGACTATTGTCGTCTCCTCCTCCTCCTCCTCCTCCTCCTCCTCCTCCTCCTCCTCCTCCTCCTCCTCCTCCTCCTCCTCCTCCTCCTCCTCCTCCTCCTCCTGCAGGACTATGACAGAGGACTACAGCCTCCTGGTTCTGGTCCTGCTTTATACTATAAGACAGGGGTCTTCAACGTTTTTCAGGGCAAGGACCCCCAAACTGATAGAGAGCCCCGACTATATATATATATATATATGTGTTTTATATTAAACTGGGCCTGGTAAACATACCTCTTTATTGTGCATTCAATACTAAGCTATTCAAACAATACACAGGTTCATATATTCATGTTGTTATTTTAAACATGTGTCAGGTACAGTGAGTAGGGGGGCCGAGCCACTGACATTCATAAACACACCTTGTCAGCTGATACCAATGCCAATATCAACATTGTCTGTTAATTGCATGATAATCATCATACAAGATATTCACACTGATGTTTTCACTTTAAACATAAATGTGAGTGAAATGAGTGATGGCCTATTAGTGCCACTGCCATGCATAAACATACCTGTTATCTTGTCTTGCATACAATACTGAACTATTAAAATACTGAACAGATTCATGTTTGGAAAAATTGAAATAAATTTAAGAATTGTCGAATCAACCAAACATTTCCCGGACCCCCTGTTGAAGACCTCTGCTATAAGACACACTGCTATTTAACTGGATCAATGCAAAGGGGTCTTTAATGAGGTTCTGGTGGTCCACCAGGGGTTCAGCGGTCTGTTGGTTTCACTTTGTCACAATAAGAGGATGAATACAATAAAAGATCCTCTGGGAAGTCATCAAATATGGCCGATGAATTAATTCAAAATATATAAATATATATTAAATATATTAAAAGTGAACGCTCATAAATGTCAACCGTACATTCTGTTTAATGTCTTAATCACAGACTGTATTTAAGAAGAAGTGGACGCAGTCATCAAGACGTCACTCGTTGCTTTGTGAGCTGATGTTTTGAAGCTTTCAGTTCAGCATTTTAGCCGTCGCCATCTTGGTTTTTTGCAACCAGTGAACAGGAAGTGACCTCATCTGGACTGAGGAGGAGTGACGTAGAGACGCCGTATACGTCTCTGGTAGAGACCTGTCAATCACCGTGTAGCCCCGCCCTAAAGCATCCCCTGCTTTATGGTCTGTTTGACTCTAAATGGACCATAATGTACTAAATGAACATCATGCTGTATTGAAGAAGACTTGAAACTAGAGATTGAGACATAAACTCATGTTTACAATGTTTACTGAGGTAATACATCAAGAGAGAAGTAGAGTCATTTTCTCATAGACTTCTATACAACCAGAGGAGTCGCCCCCTGGTGGACACTAGAGAGAATGCAGCTTTAACACATGAAGCTTTGACTTGACTTTAAAGAATATTTCACCATTTGGGAAAGTCCAAAATAGAACTGTTAAAGGAGATATTAGGTGGAGCGTGTTACAGTGTTACGGCTGACTACGAGCACGTGGATGTTTTTGACATTCTTCAACAGAAGATTCCTTATTAATGAGAAGGACTTCGCCTCTCCTCCCACTCACAGGCGGTGGAGTTCAGAGTAAATACCGAACAGGCCTAATTATGAAGAAGCAGCGTGTCAGGGTCTGCTGTCTCTGAGTCCTATTTTTACCTAAAGGCGTGAATGTTGAAGACTTTTCCTCTAAATAAATGTCCGTCTATCGCTGAAGGAGGTGAGGCAATAGAGAGAAGTCCGCCATGGGAGCTTATTCTAGAGAAAAAAATATGAATGGAAGTCAATGACGAGAGTCAAATAACTATTTGTTCTTATTTGAATTGTGCCATTAATTACAAATATGATGTTTGTCAATTCAAAAGATATTATCGCAAGACCAGAAATTAGCATTCTGTAATGAAAGAGTTTTGAACGGCTTTGTTTTCACTCGCGGTTCATATCGTAGCGTTTATGGTCGACGTGTTCGTTGCAGCGGACAAACAAAATGAACTGCGAAGAATCAAAAAGACAACGAGTGTCACCAGCAAAACACCACAAACTAACCTCTACTGTGACCAGGAGGGGTTTGAATTAGCTGTAAACTCATCTCTCATATTCATAAACTACTTTATTACCTTCATACAAGACCTGTACAGAAACAAGTCAAGTATTAAATGTGTTATAACTGGACAAACATCAGACGTGTGATTAATGGCACAATTCAAACGGGATCTTAAATTATTTCTCTTTCCTTGTTGACGACAGTACGTCACCTCTCTGTTGTGATTGCTGACCGATGAAAGTATTGCAATATCCATATATCGGCAGTACTACAAACTGGGCGTCTGTGGCGACATCTGTGGGGGAAAAGATGCTGTCTTACATTTTACCTCCATGTATAAAAACAAAGTAATGAAACTGCACAGAATTCTGACAAAAAACATGAATTTCAGACACAGCCAAAGACCAGACTGATCCTTTGTTTTCACATATATATATATTTATATATTTGGTGAAATATATTTATATATTTATATATATTTTACATATAAATATATATAAATAAGCTACTGATCATGTGGGTGCAACATTAATTCCTGGTTTACAGGGTAGAGAAGTGAGAGAAGTACAACACGTCCTCAGCAGTAATCTCATGATCCAAACTCAAGAGTGTGTACACAACAAATAACCAGCGAGCACATTCCACCGGGATAACCGTGTGTGTGTGTGTGTGTGTGTGTGTGTGTGTGTGTGTGTGTGTGTGTGTGTGTAAATCCTTGAGGTGGAAAACTTCAACGTGAGGTCAATGCTTGTATTGTGAGAGCTGATGTGCAGCAGTCTGGTGTAAAGCAGAGCGATGATATCCAGGAGGTTATCTGCTCTAGTCCCTCACATAGATTAGGCCCATTAGACTCCAGGGTTTAAATTTAAACCCAACATGTTCCTCTGAAGGGCTTGAGTCAGACCTGAAGGTGCATAGCGTTCTCTACCCTGCTGACTCTGATGACATGTGTGTGGGGGGTTTGAAGAGGGGGAGGGGGAGAGATGCTACCTCTGGATCACTCACGTGGATTTAAAGAACTGCTCCTTTGGCAAAAGTGCCAAACAGCTGCTGATGAGCCTGTGGAGCTGGTAGAGATCGTTAGCGTGTTATTAATACTCGTACTCTTATCAATACTCTTATCGATTATATTTGATTATATTGTATTGAGTATAATTAAGAAAAGAATCAACTCTATTATTCTTGTTTGTAAATCTCTAAAATACATTCATCAATGACGATCCTGTTCTTACATTACATTACAGTGATTCAGCAGACGCTTCTATCTAAAGCGACTTACAATTCAGAGTCTATCACATTTCTACACCTACGGGAGACATTCTGGGGTTAAGTGTCTCACTCAAGGACACATCGACATGCGACTAGCAGAGCCGGAGCCGGGGTTTGAACCCCGACCCTCTGATTGAAAGACAGCCCTGCTGTCCCACTTAGCCACAGTCACCCCCATTCTGTGACATCACTGCCGTGTGACATCACATCACAGACTGAGGTTCTGCTTGTTGGTCACATGTGGTGATGAACATACTTGTGAGGGTTTTACTGCGTTTGAGGCGACCAGAGTTCTCTCTGATCGTGATGAGAGTCTCACGCTGAATAATAATCCATGAACTTGTTTGCTTCCACCGGTAAGCCCCGTGTTTAACGTCGCTATGAATTGTGGGTAACGCAGACTCCCTATCGGGCATAGGAGTGTTGAGGGACCTCTAGAAGAACGGAGGGAAGAGGACATCAGAGAACATAAGGCCTTCTTCTGATCCAGCATCAGTATTCTGGGTCCTTTGAGGACAGCCTCGGTGTCGTGTTAGAACAGCTGCTCTGATGAACGAGTCTCACACTGACCCACAAACCACATCAAGCCAACTCAGAACAGCAGCTCACAGAACTGAGCTGCCAGAGAACAAAGTAAAGCTCCCTGTCCTTCTGTTGGTTCCTTTCATCAAACTGTGAGCCGTCAGCCGCAGTCTGAACATATTGTTGACTCAACAGAAAGTCTAGAAAGTCCTCAAAGAGTGAGCTGAAGGTCTCCATTGTCCTCACAGAGAGCTGAAACCAGGACCCGTCTCTGGTCCATAAGAGACTAAAGCAGTAATGAACAGAGCTGCGCTGAGTCAGCAGCTGTGTGGAGAATGTTTCACATCAGTTCATTAAGTGTGTGACTTCTTTACTGAACGGAACACGACTGGAAGTCTGTGTAAATGTGTCACGTTTGGTGAATAAAACTCTAATCTCTCCCACTGACCTGTGACTGACCTCCTGACCTCTGCTGCTCACAGATCCACACTGAGTCAGTCGAGTGCAGCGTTGTCACTACTGACAGAGGGAATGGGCCCCAAATAAACCCAAGCTGTTATAAACTCTGGTTCTTTTACGCTTGGTTGGTTAAAGCGTAGTTTTGAATTGTAGGCGACCCAACGCTAACGTTAGCATTGTTAGCTAGTCGACTCAAAAGCTAACCCACCAGTTACCGTATATTCAAACCTGCCTTTACCTGTGAAGGTAGTTATGCACGTGTTTGTGCTGTTTATGCCGTTATGTCATCTATTCTGTTTGTATTGTAATTACTTCTATTCTTTCTGTTTTTACCATGTAAAGTGTCTTTGAGTAGCGCGATACAAATGTATTATTATTGTGATTATATGAAAGGTTGGAGCCTTTGTAAAGAGTTTTGTCAGAGTGTAGCATCTTTGAGCTAACCCGCTAACACCAGCTGTCCCTCATTTTAAAACCAGATCTGACGAATATGAAGGAACGCATGAAGACGAGCACAGCACTGTGAATCTAAATCTGCTGGTTAGAGAAGCCGGAGAAATATGTTGTTGTTTTCATGGCCTGGTCTGATCTGAACATCACGCATGAGAATCAGGAGAACAACAGCAGCAGTAGTCGTGTTCACCAGCTTGGCTTCATCATAAACACACGATGAGCCCGATGAGCAGCACCATGAGGCACCAGCAGCTGCTATCTTCAGCTGCTATCTATGGTTCTGTTTATGTTTCTGTTCATGGTTCTGCTGTGTTTTTGTTTTTAAGCTTCTGAGAGTTTAACTTGCTTTGGAGAAAAAAAGCTATTTTCAGGGGAAATGAAACAATAACTGATTCTGTAGGACTCCACTGGATACTAACACACTTTAAATGATGAGGTCACGTTGTACACTTGAGATTGGAACAAATCTCAAGCGTACAACGTGCAAGATTATCTTTTAAATTGAGAAACATCATGTTTAATTCATGGCACAGTTCAATGTCTAACGCAGCTGACTTCTGCACACATTTCTTCTGAAATAAGGTCCCAGAGGCGGGACTTCACCTCTCTATATGACTTCCAATAACTGGAGAGACCAAAACATTCACAGAAACAGAATGTTGAAGGAATGTGAACAACGTGTGCAACGGAATTCTTTTTTATGTCCCTTTAACAGTAAAGTGAATCCAGAGATGTTTGTTCTTGGTTCTAACTACCTGACATCCACTGAAAAGCACTTTCCACTAATTCTCTTTTCCACTCTTCCTCCTTCCTACCACCCACTCTCTCCTCCTCCTCCTCCTCCTCCTCCTCCACTCATGTAAGCGCTTATCTGGACTAATCCTGAGGAGGAAGTGGGTCAGTTGTGCCTTCTGACGTGGCCGCTCGGGTCATTCTTACTTAGTTCAGAGACGAGGACGGTGGCCTGCAGAGGTGCAAGCTATAGCTGACCGATGGGTCCGGCAGAGGGTCGGGTATCCATGCTGGTTTGTCACACAGCCATTGAGCTCCTTACTGGAATAATGACCTCCGGTTAGAATAAGATATCAAGAGAAAAATAAGGCAACTTGTGAGATGTCTTGACGTACGAGTCATTTTTACGATCAATGAATGTTAAAGCCACGAGAGAGCGAAATGTCTGGCATATTATTGTGAAACAAACCAAATGAATCGGAACAACAGTGCGTTGTTCGGCTTCTCTGTGTGTGTGAAACTAAAGAAATGAAGAAACCCTGGACATGAATCCTCAATAAGCATGTGTCAGAGCAGAGGCCGCTGTCTTACCGTGGAGTCCCGGGTGGAGGAGTCGGCCAGCCTGTTACTGCTCGGCTCCCACGACGAAGAGCTGATCCCTCTGCTGCTGCTGCTGAAGGCCTCCTGGGTGGAGCTCCGCGGCAGGCCCGAGCAGCCCGGGCGGGAGCCGGTGCCGGTGCCGTAGGAGT
>JAFEUB010001542.1:67500-70000 GCA_024529925.1 Ophthalmolycus amberensis | reverse complement strand
GTCTGTGTGTTAGTGAACGGAGTCTCTGTGTAAGTGAACGGAGTCTCTGTGTCAGTGAACGGAGTCTCTGTGTCAGTGAACGGAGTCTGTGTGTCAGTGAACGGGGTCTGTGTGTTAGTGAACGGGGTCTGTGTGTTAGTGGACGGGGTCTGTGTGTTAGTGAACGGAGTCTGTGTGTTAGTGAACGGAGTCTCTGTGTCAGTGAACGGAGTCTCTGTGTCAGTGAACGGAGTCTCTGTGTTAGTGAACGGAGTCTGTGTGTCAGTGAACGGAGTCTGTGTGTCAGAGAACGGGGTCTGTGTGTACGTGAACGGAGTCTGTGTGTTAGTGAACGGAGTCTCTGTGTTAGTGAACGGAGTCTGTGTGTTAGTGAACGGAGTCTCTGTGTTAGTGAACGGAGTCTGTGTGTCAGTGAACGGAGTCTCTGTGTCAGTGAACGGAGTCTCTGTGTAAGTGAACGGAGTCTCTGTGTCAGTGAACGGAGTCTGTGTGTTAGTGAACGGAGTCTGTGTGTCAGTGAACGGAGTCTGTGTGTCAGTGAACGGAGTCTGTGTGTCAGAGAACGGGGTCTGTGTGTACGTGAACGGAGTCTGTGTGTTAGTGAACGGAGTCTCTGTGTTAGTGAACGGAGTCTGTGTGTTAGTGAACGGAGTCTCTGTGTTAGTGAACGGAGTCTGTGTGTCAGTGAACGGAGTCTCTGTGTCAGTGAACGGAGTCTCTGTGTCAGTGAACGGAGTCTGTGTGTTAGTGAACGGAGTCTGTGTGTTAGTGAACGGAGTCTGTGTGTCGGTGAACGGAGTCTGTGTGTCAGTGAACGGAGTCTGTGTGTTAGTGAACGGAGTCTGTGTGTTAGTGAACGGAGTCTGTGTGTTAGTGAACGGAGTCTCTGTGTTAGTGAACGGAGTCTGTGTGTTAGTGAACGGAGTCTGTGTGTCAGTGAACGGAGTCTCTGTGTCAGTGAACGGAGTCTCTGTGTAAGTGAACGGAGTCTCTGTGTCAGTGAACGGAGTCTGTGTGTCAGTGAACGGGGTCTGTGTGTCAGTGAACGGAGTCTGTGTGTTAGTGAACGGGGTCTGTGTGTTAGTGAACGGGGTCTGTGTGTTCGTGAACGGGGTCTGTGTGTTCGTGAACGGGGTCTGTGTGTTAGTGAACGGGGTCTGTGTGTTAGTGAACGGGGTCTGTGTGTTCGTGAACGGGGTCTGTGTGTTCGTGAACGGGGTCTGTGTGTTAGTGAACGGGGTCTGTGTGTTCGTGAACGGGGTCTGTGTGTTCGTGAACGGGGTCTGTGTGTTAGTGAACGGGGTCTGTGTGTTAGTGAACGGGGTCTGTGTGTTCGTGAACGGGGTCTGTGTGTTCGTGAACGGGGTCTGTGTGTTCGTGAACGGGGTCTGTGTGTTAGTGAACGGGGTCTGTGTGTTCGTGAACGGGGTCTGTGTGTTCGTGAACGGGGTCTGTGTGTTCGTGAACGGGGTCTGTGTGTTCGTGAACGGAGTCTCTGTGTTAGTGAACGGAGTCTGTGTGTTAGTGAACGGGGTCTGTGTGTTAGTGAACGGAGTCTCTGTGTCAGTGAACGGAGTCTCTGTGTCAGTGAACGGAGTCTGTGTGTTAGTGAACGGGGTCTGTGTGTTAGTGAACGGAGTCTCTGTGTTAGTGAACGGGGTCTGTGTGTTAGTGAACGGAGTCTGTGTGTTAGTGAACGGGGTCTGTGTGTTAGTGAACGGGGTCTGTGTGTTAGTGAACGGAGTCTGTGTGTTAGTGAACGGGGTCTGTGTGTTAGTGAACGGAGTCTCTGTGTCAGTGAACGGGGTCTGTGTGTTAGTGAACGGAGTCTGTGTGTTAGTGAACGGGGTCTGTGTGTTAGTGAACGGGGTCTGTGTGTTAGTGAACGGAGTCTGTGTGTTAGTGAACGGGGTCTGTGTGTTAGTGAACGGGGTCTGTGTGTTAGTGAACGGAGTCTGTGTGTTAGTGAACGGGGTCTGTGTGTTAGTGAACGGAGTCTCTGTGTCAGTGAACGGGGTCTGTGTGTTAGTGAACGGAGTCTGTGTGTTAGTGAACGGGGTCTGTGTGTTAGTGAACGCGGTCTGTGTGTTAGTGAACGGAGTCTCTGTGTCAGTGAACGGAGTCTCTGTGTTAGTGAACGGGGTCTGTGTGTTAGTGAACGGAGTCTGTGTGTTAGTGAACGGGGTCTGTGTGTTAGTGAACGGGGTCTGTGTGTTAGTGAACGGGGTCTGTGTGTTAGTGAACGGGGTCTGTGTGTTAGTGAACGGAGTCTCTGTGTCAGTGAACGGAGTCTCTGTGTTAGTGAACGGGGTCTGTGTGTTAGTGAACGGGGTCTGTGTGTTAGTGAACGGAGTCTGTGTGTTAGTGAACGGGGTCTGTGTGTTAGTGAACGGGGTCTGTGTGTTAGTGAACGGGGTCTGTGTGTTAGTGAACGGGGTCTGTGTGTTGGTGAACGGAGTCTCTGTGTTGGTGAACGGAGTCTCTGTGTTAGTGAACGGAG
>JAFEUB010001542.1:55000-65000 GCA_024529925.1 Ophthalmolycus amberensis | reverse complement strand
CTGAGGAGAAGATCACGTCGCCTTCAGGCCTGTACATTAACTAAGAATCTAGCAGAAATCAACCTGTCCTTCTGTCTTCTCTCTCTCAGCTAGTTCAGACCACACCGATCAACACATTCTCCAGATTTCATGTCCCACCATGAAAGATTAATGGTGCGTCCTTCAGCTCGTGATATCAAAATCTGGAAATATATAAAGCTCAGGTAGAGAGAAAGCTGATAGTTGGACTCCATCTCGTACATCTGCATTAAGGTGGCTCATATTTCACCTTCCACACCCAGCTCCTCATTTACACTATCCTACTGAGGACATGGCCTGCAGAGCTGCTCACAGTTCTTCTGGAACAATCCTTTCTAGAACGTTATCCTCTCGTCCTGTATCACCATCTCCTGAGGAAGACGCACCAGCAGCCCACACAGCATTCAACGGACAGAGAAAGGGAGGAAGCTGAGTGCAGAGGCTCACCCTTGTGAGCGGCCGGGCCGATAGGACGGACAGCAATGAGGAGCTGCTGAGGCTGTGAGAGGAGAGCGTGAGCACCGCGCTCCAGAACAACACAGATCGAGTTACACGGCCGGTAAATATAGCAGACGTCCTGTGACCCTCTGCAGGGCGCGCAACACGCAGCGGCATTCCAATTAGCTCTGAGAGGACGAGCATGGAGGCTCTTTATACGAGTTACAGGAGTTACAGGAGTTATATGAGTTACAGGAGTTATATGAGTTACAGGAGTTATATGAGTTACAGGAGTTATATGAGTTACAGGAGTTACAGGAGTTATGAGTTACAGGAGTTATATGAGTTACAGGAGTTATATGAGTTACAGGAGTTATATGAGTTACAGGAGTTACAGGAGTTATGAGTTACAGGAGTTATATGAGTTACAGGAGTTACAGGAGTTACATGAGTTACAGGAGTTATATGAGTTACACGAGTTATATGAGTTACAGGAGTTATGAGTTACAGGAGTTATATGAGTTACAGGAGTTATATGAGTTACAGGAGTTATATGAGTTACAGGAGTTATGAGTTACAGGAGTTATATGAGTTACAGGAGTTATATGAGTTACAGGAGTTACAGGAGTTATATGAGTTACAGGAGTTACAGGAGTTATATGAGTTACAGGAGTTATATGAGTTACAGGAGTTACAGGAGTTATATGAGTTACAGGAGTTATATGAGTTACAGGAGTTACAGGAGTTATGAGTTACAGGAGTTATATGAGTTACAGGAGTTATATGAGTTACAGGAGTTACAGGAGTTATATGAGTTACACGAGTTATATGAGTTACAGGAGTTACAGGAGTTATATGAGTTACACGAGTTACAGGAGTTATATGAGTTACAGGAGTTACAGGAGTTATATGAGTTACAGGAGTTATATGAGTTACACGAGTTATATGAGTTACAGGAGTTACAGGAGTTATATGAGTTACACGAGTTATATGAGTTACAGGAGTTACACGAGTTACACGAGTTACATGGAGTCCACCACGCTGGCTTTTCACAGAAAGTAAAGTCTGGAGTGAGACGTTTCTGTCACATTCGACCCATCAAAGTGATTCACTTTCACAGCTGATTGTAACAAACTGTATTTCATCTTTATACAACTTATCTTCTACGTTATCTCACTTATTCCAATATGTGTTTGTATTACTTCTTCTACACTTCATATTTTTACTCTTCCTTTTAATCTTATGTTGTTGTAATTTACTTTTTATATTTTAATAGTTGTCGTGAACTCTGACACAATAATTTCCTTCGGGACTAATAAAGTTACATCTTATCTCCCTTATTCCAATATAGTATACTGTATATATATATATATATATATATATATATATATATATATATTATAATATATATATTATATATATTATAATATATAATTTGTTTTTATTCACCTCACTGTTATTCAATTTTTGTACACTATTACTTCTTTAACATTTAATAATTATTACACTATTTTTCACGTGTTTATATTTGTATTCTATTGTTTTGTGTTATAATTCTGGTGTAATCTTTGATCTTCAGAATTAATAAAGTTACATCTTCTTTTATAATATAGTTGCAAAACTTTTAAATGAAAAACGTTTTTTTTACAGCACAAGAAACCAGTTGACGTTTATGTGAAAAAAAGACGGTGTCCGTGAGGGGTCATATCATTACATGATACCGGGAGGAGATGGGACACCAGAGCTGGAGACATAACGGCGACCGGTGTTTCGGTTTATCAAGCGACCCAATTAACTGGTGACGACATCTGTTTAAAACAGTTAACGGGGTCCCTTGATAAACCGTAACACCAGTTAACAGGGTCGCATGATAAACCGTAACACCGGTTGACAGGGTCGCATGATAAAACATAACACAAGTTAACAGGGTCCCTTGATAAACCGTAACACCAGTTAACAGGGTTGCATAATAAACCGTAACACCAGTTAACAGGGTCGCATTATAAACCGTAACACCAGTTAACAGGGTCGCATGATACACCGTAACACCAGTTAACAGGGTCGCATGATAAACCGTAACACCAGTTACACAGGGTCGCATGATAAGCCGTAACACCGGTGCACTGCAGTGTGACCGTTTACGGTTCTCAATAGACGGAGTAGAGGCAAATAGCAGCGTAGCACACAGACTAGTTAACTAGCCAGTCTAGCTAGCCAGTCTAGCTATAACCCTACAACTAGTTATATAGCTAGCTAACGTCAGGTTTAACTCAAGTTAAACAGTAGCGTTCAGACACCACCGCGGCAAACTGAAGTGTGTAAACGAGACATTTCACTGTAAATACTACACAACTTTTTGACTTCTAGCTGTTAATTTTCACCCAAAACATTCCACAGTTTATGTTTTAATAAGTATCTCGTTAATATACCTGTCTTTTAAAAGTCAAGTCATGTTTTGTGACTTCTAAAACGCGTTAAATGGTGTTTTTTGGTGTAAGGTACGTTATTTAACTTAAATTCCCGACATGCAACGTGGTAGCTAGGCTACTTGACTGCAGTCACTCACCTCCACAAATGGAGAACATCCGGGTGCTAACCACCCCCACCACCTAAAGGTGTAGTTACGAGCTATTTGTTACACCATTGTTATCGCTGTGATCGCTAATGCTCGATAGAGGACCACGTTACTCCGTCACCTGCTTTAAAGCAACACTACACTGACGTAAGCTCACATCTTCTACTAAACCCACCTTTATTTTGTTGCAGTTGAAGAGTTTCAGCCACCAACTAACGGTAATGTTCGCTTTAACGCGTGACGTCAGTCCGGTAACAGAGCTACTCTGATCTGATTGGTTCACACCTCCGCTAGCGTCAGCGACACGCCCCCGTCTACACCGTAACCGTGGTGATGAGTGTAAACATCAGAGAGTGCTTTTTCGATGCGAAAATGCTGCTTTCGTGGCCAATGGGAAATACGGGAACCTGTACTTTTTCCAATGGTAATTTGACCCTTGGGGGAAGTTTTGCTATTATTTTTGAATAGTATAGAAACTAAAGTAATACTACCGGATTTAAGTAAGGAAAGGAAAGTATGTAAATCAAAATAAATAGTTAATATTAAAGAGGATAAATAGGAACAAGTGAAAGTTCCTTGTACAGTAGTAACTTTAACTTAATTTGATTTGCTAACATGCTGTGATGTTCCTGCTTAAGATCGTTTCTTATAAATTTACTAAGGACTCTCGTGGTCCGTGATGTGTGAATGAGTCATAGAATCATTCTGCAGTTTAACCATCTGTGAAACATCTGCTGCTGTGAATGAAACAAAGCGTCACACGCTGAGGGAGACGGCCACTCAGTGACAGATCTCTCTCTACGTCAGCTAATACAAGAAAGAGGACTCACTCTGTTCCATTTAACACTTCATCGGCTCTGACGATAAAGGGTGAGGCTTTAATGGCCACAGGTTCTGAACAGACTGGTGTTACATGAAACCTGGACCTCCTGCACATTTAGCCCAAACCGTCTGTACCACGATAGTCAAACACAGCCCTCAGAGATCCACGTGAGCTCTGCTGCTCTACTTTTAGAGAGCGGCTGATGACTCAAGCGATGCATTTACTGAAATATCCAGGTATCCATTTAGTCTCACAGGTCTCCATTCAAACAGGAAGTGCTGCCAGATGTCTGGCATTCAACGTATTAATGATCTTTGTGTAATGCACCGGCTTCCACGAGCAGAGGAGTTCATTCAAGGGTTAGGAGGTGTTACGACTACTTCAGTTAATGATTTCCTATTGTTTTAATGATATTTTACACCTCCGAGGATTCCTTTGAAGTCACTTTTCAGAAATGTTCTTATAAAACTCTCACGTATGAGAGCGGTACCAATATAAATGTCACATTCATCTCTGGATTATGAATTAAAGTGGTGACATAAAGGACAACAAGCAGTCAGTTGTGACTTCTTGTTTCTGGTTTTAAACGTCTCGGTTAGAAAAAGGTGATGTCACAAAATGTACCAATCAGAATCTATCAAACACACACAAAGCAGATTACCTGAGCTATTGTTAAATTCTTAATAAATAACAAACGTTTGTTTTTTTGTTCGTTGCTTTATTAGTCATGAATCTTCATTTTCTTTCTTTATTCTTTTATTACTTCAACTATGGTTGAAAGAAAATAGTTCCTACATGAAACAGCTCACAGAAAGGTCCGCGGGTCACCGTGAGTATCCGGGTCAGGACTTCTGGAAAAAGACGTCGCTGTTGAGTTTTTTAAATGTGATTTTTTCTCATTATATTGGAGAGAAGACCGGCGACATGGCAACACACACCAAAACAATCCAGACTGGTTAATAACACGACAGGTGGTTCTGATTTGGGGTGAACTGTCCCTTTAAAAAACAGAAAGCAATAAATACATCAGATGACAGCATAGTGTTCTTTAAAGACAAGAGGAATCCAACAGAGAAGTGAAATCAACACTTAGTGTGAAGTTCATTATTCCATAACTCTAAGCAGGTTTAGTGACACATTCAATCAGTAAATAACATCTTAACATACTAATCATCAACATCTGGAGGAATTCAACAGGTAAACAATTCATTTACACGTAAAACTAATTCATTATTCCATAAATCTTTGCAGGTAAAGTGACCAATTAAATCAATAACTTACATGCATACCAAAAAAAACAAAAAAAACTCACCCACTCTGCAAACAATGACATGTTGTGACTTTAAAGACGACGACAGAGCGTAATGCTGCAGCTCTCTGCCTGTGCTCGACTCTATGGCTGTAGTTCATTTAATCACAACCAAGACACACGTGTTGTAAATGTATTAACCTGCTGAGTGTCGCTGCTACACCACATCACACGTAGCCTGATATCACACCTCCTAATGTTCAAGTAAAGCAGTATCATGTGTTATTAAATACACATCAGTATATCTATAACAGTAAGGAGGGGAAGTCTGGTTTCATACTTGAGATATTGATGCATGTGGAGGGTAAAAGCACACAGAGCTGTCAGGTTTCCATTAACAGGTATTTGTTTCCAAACACTAAATGTGAATATATATATTTCATATCATCTATCTGGAGCCTGGGATCTCCTGCTCCGCAGACGCTAGAGGGAAAAATCAATAGCACCAAATATCAGATATCAACGCTCCTCTTCTACAGGGTGGATGCTGTATAATACATACTGAGTATATTCCACATTATTATAATAATAACCCTAGTGAGCTATCTTTGGTGGGCGTTATCGTGTGCAGGATGAAGTGAAATGTGGAATACTGTAGAGGCTTACAGGAGAAGATCACTGTGGGCGGTTTAAAGGTGGATGCACAAAATACTGGAATACACTGTAAAGCATGTACACTGATTCAGCATTTATAGGGTCCAAGAAACAAGAGCATAATGTATTTAAAGAAATTATGAAATGATGTGACTTACATAAAAATGGAGCATTGGAAAAAATAAATGCTATCTTCTTAAAAGCCTAAATAATCATTTGAAATAGATAACAGCAAAAACTAGTAAAAACATCATATATATGTACATCAAGTTTAAAACGACCATGAACACACAAGCTGATGACAAACGGAACCTTATCGAACGTAGAATGAGCTCAAATGAATTAAAGCTATCTGTATGAGCGGGTTTAGCTAACAGATGGATGGATGGATACAATACAACCTGAACTTAAATCATGTTTGAAATAGAAAGATTGATTGTTTGTTTACAATGTAGCATTATCAGAGATCAGAGACGAGAAACACATAAATGAGCAGAGCCTGAAGGCATCATAGTGTAACTGAAGTGAACCTCCGTTGGTTAGCCGTTAGCGGTGCTGCTAACGTTACTAGCTCTCCTCCTGTTGGTTAGCCGTTAGCGGTGCTGCTAACGTTACTAGCTCTCCTCCTGTTGGTTAGCCGTTAGCGGTGCTGCTAACGTTACTAGCTCTCCTCCTGTTGGTTAGCCGTTAGCGGTGCTGCTAACGTTACTAGCTCTCCTCCTGTTGGTTAGCCGTTAGCGGTGCTGCTAACGTTACTAGCTCTCCTCCTGTTGGTTAGCCGTTAGCGGTGCTGCTAACGTTACTAGCTCTCCTCCTGTTGGTTAGCCGTTAGCGGTGCTGCTAACGTTACTAGCTCTCCTCCTGTTGGTTAGCCGTTAGCGGTGCTGCTAACGTTACTAGCTCTCCTCCTGTTGGTTAGCCGTTAGCGGTGCTGCTAACGTTACTAGCTCTCCTCCTGTTGGTTAGCCGTTAGCGGTGCTGCTAACGTTACTAGCTCTCCTCCTGTTGGTTAGCCGTTAGCGGTGCTGCTAACGTTACTAGCTCTCCTCCTGTTGGTTAGCCGTTAGCGGTGCTGCTAACGTTACTAGCTCTCCTCCTGTTGGTTAGCCGTTAGCGGTGCTGCTAACGTTACTAGCTCTCCTCCTGTTGGTTAGCCGTTAGCGGTGCTGCTAACGTTACTAGCTCTCCTCCTGTTGGTTAGCCGTTAGCGGTGCTGCTAACGTTACTAGCTCTCCTCCTGTTGGTTTAAACACTGATTGGTTGTTTACAATGAAACATGATCAGAGACTAGAAACACATGTTCTACTGAGTGTTGGAGGCGAATGATTGTCAGTAAAACGATTTACTCTGTGATGATTGAAGTTACACCACATGTGTGCATAGTGTGCGTTTAGTGATAACAAAACACAGTAGCATCAGACCAGTGATAAAGGAAACATCCATCCATCCATCTGGGGTTAGGCTGCAGCAAGCTAACGTAGCCCAGATGTTTTACAGCTCCTTCCGAGGCGTTCACAGGCCAGACGAGATATAGAATTCCTCCAGCATGTTCTGGTTCTGCAAAGGAAGGCGTTCCAGGAGGATCCTGATCAGCTGGCTGCTTTATGACGAAGCTTCCTCCGGGTGTCTGTTCTCTCTTTAGACGAATTGTATCCACTCATTCTCTCTGGTACTACCCAAAAAGCTCATGAAAACAGATGAGGGTCGAAATGTAGAAGGACCGGTGAGTCTTAAATCTTTCAGATGGTTTCTTACAACATCTTCATCACTGTTGACGCCGAAAACTGCCGTTTACCCAAAACCCTGAGATACTTGAACTCCCCCGGCGTTGGATGGTGACTCACTCCACAACCCAGACGGAGCAATCCACCGTTTTCTAGCAGAGAAACCACAAACTCAAAGTCTTAGGTACCGACTCTCATCACAACCACTTCGATCTTGACTACAAACCGCCCCGGTGCATGATGGTTGTCACAAGCAAACAGAACCACATCGTCTGCATAGGGAAAATTCTGAGGTCCCCAAAATCAATTACTCTCCCACAAAAATTCTTTCTCTTCTTCTTCTTCTTCTTCTTCTTGTTGATTCTTCTTTTTTTGTATTTACCCCAAACTCCCCACAGGACCCCCGCTACCCGGTCTCAAGCCTTCTCCCAAGTCCAGAAAGCACACAACAGGATGAAGGAAACGTCGCCCTTAAAATAGTCTTCACACTACGCCTGAAGCCATTTTGTCATAAAGTGGTGTAATGTTTTGAATCTTACTATTTAAAACACTTCCTAAACTACTGTCTGGTAGAGAATGTGGGGACGGAAGTCTTTTAAATAGCAAGATTGTAGACGAAGATGCACGTCACTGGATGTTTTTTTTAGCTCCATTTACTGCAATTCATCACGGTTTTACTCCTGTTTTCTGATTCTTGGTTCACTGTGGAGGCACGAGAGAAGGTTTTCCTCAAGGATTCTTAGGTAAACAGGGAGAGTAATTGATAAAGAAATGGTCATTTTGTGGGAGAAGTATTCCTTTATTTAAGGAGCTATGATCTGCATATTCTATGATGCACTTTACACTGACTGTTAATTTGTTGATGTTTGACTTTGTTGGTATAACGATCTGAATGTGATGCAGCGTCTTCTACAGAAACATCACACGACCGTACGACAGAATGAACCCAGAAATGCTCCCAGCACTTAACAGTGTTTCATGCAGGATTTATCCTTCAACAACTGCTGCTCTTCCTCATCTTGTGCCCACTTTCACTCACCGCTAATGGGGGGGTAGTGGTGTTGGATGCTTTGCCTGTGCAGGTGCATGATGGTAATAAAGAGACAGAGCTGCAGCGAAGCTTTGCTGGTATGCGGCGCTAAAGCTGCTAGCTGACTGCGAGTCTGTTTTCCAGTGTGACAGATTGGTCTACATAACTCCAGTGGATGCTCCCTCAAAATAAAAAAGCTGAAGTAAAGAAAAGACACGATGGCTGCAGCCCACTGCAGTCCACCATGATGGTGTTCACATCCTTTTTTTTCTTGTGGGCCTCTGATGCTGCTCCATTTTCCAATTATTTTGTGGCGTCAGTTAACCAATCAACAAATAATCCAATTAATCAATCAATTAGTCACCAGCTTGGGTCCCTTGGTCTTGGGCACCACCAGTATTTCGTCTCCGTCCTGGATGCTGTAGGAGTGGACTGCCCGCGTGTTGTACTTCATCTCCTCCGGACCGAAGGCGCTGCACTTGTCGATGTAGTAGATCCTCATGCTGCTGGTGGACAGCTGGACCACCGAGGTCAGCTGCTTCTTCAGCTCCGCCACGGTCTGGTCCAGACGGATGCTCAGCTGACACGAACACAACAGTTTATACATTTTAGGCACAAAAACACGACACTCGGAATAAATATGACAAGTCAAAGCCGGGAATGTTTTAATTCTGCACGTAGAATTGTTGCAAACATATTGTTTTAAATCTCTTGCCAGTCTTAATAATAATAGATTTGCTGGAGTTGTGTAGTCTGTGACTAAAAACTCTGTGACTTGTGACAGACGGTCTTCAGACGTGAGAGGGTTTCTTATCGTTTGTACATCGGACTGAATACAGATGTGGAATCTTTGAGGGAACATTGTCATGGAAACCTATAGAGAGATGAAGCTCCGCCCCTTCTGGTGCATCATTGAAGAGGGAATTAGAAACCCTGTGTGGAGTCACATGACGTGTTTGATAGATTGGACTCATGAGCCACTGAACCAATTGAACATTTATCTATCAAACACATATTTAAATATACTCTTCGTAGTCGAGTCATTCTACGTTCATGAAAAGCTAAACACACCTGTTCCACTTTGTCCTCACAGTGAACCTCCACCAGGGCCCGGTAGCGAGGTCGGAGGTCAATCTCAGCGAGCGGCTCCAGCTTCCCGTACTTGGTGACCAGAGAGTGGTACCTGAGGAGGACGAGAGCAGGTGTGTTCAGTGTTAAAGGGACAGTTCACATGTCGTTCCTCTCACCTGTCGTGTGATGCAGGGAGTCTAGATTCATGTGGTGTGAGCTGCCGAGTGTTGGAGATATCGGCCTTCTCTCTAATATAATGGAACTATAGGTAACATTCAGATCTCGGCTCTCGTCTGTGATAAGATTCTCGCTTCCTTCAGCGCGGTGATACGGTTGGTGGGTGTCGTTTGGCAGGAAGAAAATAGTTCCTATGAAACCTCACACAAACCAGGTCTTTCAAATGTTTGTTTTTTTGGCG
>JAFEUB010001542.1:10000-50000 GCA_024529925.1 Ophthalmolycus amberensis | reverse complement strand
TGATCATATACAGATACAGATCATATTCATAACTGATCATTGATGATCATATACAGATACAGATCATATTCATAACTGATCATTGATGATCATATACAGATACAGATCATATTCATAACTGATCATTGATGATCATATACAGATACAGATCATATTAATAACTGATCATTGATGATCATATACAGATACAGATCATATTAATAACTGATCATTGATGATCATATACAGATACAGATCATATTCATAACTGATCATTGATGATCATATACAGATACAGATCATATTAATAACTGATCATTGATGATCATATACAGATACAGATCATATTCATAACTGATCATTGATGATCATATAGATACAGATCATATTCATAACTGATCATTGATGATCATATAGATACAGATCATATTCATAACTGATCATTGATGATCATATACAGATACAGATCATATTCATAACTGATCATTGATGATCATATACAGATACAGATCATATTCATAACTGATCATTGATGATCATATACAGATACAGATCATATTAATAACTGATCATTGATGATCATATACAGATACAGATCATATTAATAACTGATCATTGATGATCATATACAGATACAGATCATATTCATAACTGATCATTGATGATCATATACAGATACAGATCATATTCATAACTGATCATTGATGATCATATCATCAGATACAGATCATATTCATAACTGATCATTGATGATCATATACAGATACAGATCATATTAATAACTGATCATTGATGATCATATACAGATACAGATCATATTAATAACTGATCATTGATGATCATATACAGATACAGATCATATTCATAACTGATCATTGATGATCATATACAGATACAGATCATATTAATAACTGATCATTGATGATCATATCATCAGATACAGATCATATTCATAACTGATCATTGATGATCATATACAGATACAGATCATATTAATAACTGATCATTGATGATCATATACAGATACAGATCATATTAATAACTGATCATTGATGATCATATACAGATACAGATCATATTCATAACTGATCATTGATGATCATATACAGATACAGATCATATTCATAACTGATCATTGATGATCATATACAGATACAGATCATATTAATAACTGATCATTGATGATCATATACAGATACAGATCATATTAATAACTGATCATTGATGATCATATACAGATACAGATCATATTAATAACTGATCATTGATGATCATATACAGATACAGATCATATTCATAACTGATCATTGATGATCATATACAGATACAGATCATATTCATAACTGATCATTGATGATCATATCATCAGATACAGATCATATTCATAACTGATCATTGATGATCATATACAGATACAGATCATATTAATAACTGATCATTGATGATCATATACAGATACAGATCATATTAATAACTGATCATTGATGATCATATACAGATACAGATCATATTCATAACTGATCATTGATGATCATATACAGATACAGATCATATTAATAACTGATCATTGATGATCATATCATCAGATACAGATCATATTCATAACTGATCATTGATGATCATATACAGATACAGATCATATTAATAACTGATCATTGATGATCATATACAGATACAGATCATATTCATAACTGATCATTGATGATCATATACAGATACAGATCATATTAATAACTGATCATTGATGATCATATCATCAGATACAGATCATATTCATAACTGATCATTGATGATCATATACAGATACAGATCATATTAATAACTGATCATTGATGATCATATACAGATACAGATCATATTCATAACTGATCATTGATGATCATATACAGATACAGATCATATTCATAACTGATCATTGATGATCATATACAGATACAGATCATATTAATAACTGATCATTGATGATCATATACAGATACAGATCATATTAATAACTGATCATTGATGATCATATACAGATACAGATCATATTCATAACTGATCATTGATGATCATATACAGATACAGATCATATTCATAACTGATCATTGATGATCATATACAGATACAGATCATATTAATAACTGATCATTGATGATCATATCATCAGATACAGATCATATTAATAACTGATCATTGATGATCATATCATCAGATACAGATCATATTCATAACTGATCATTGATGATCATATCATCAGATACAGATCATATTAATAACTGATCATTGATGATCATATACAGATACAGATCATATTCATAACTGATCATTGATGATCATATACAGATACAGATCATATTCATAACTGATCATTGATGATCATATACAGATACAGATCATATTAATAACTGATCATTGATGATCATATACAGATACAGATCATATTCATAACTGATCATTGATGATCATATACAGATACAGATCATATTCATAACTGATCATTGATGATCATATACAGATACAGATCATATTCATAACTGATCATTGATGATCATATACAGATACAGATCATATTAATAACTGATCATTGATGATCATATACAGATACAGATCATATTCATAACTGATCATTGATGATCATATCATCAGATACAGATCATATTCATAACTGATCATTGATGATCATATACAGATACAGATCATATTCATAACTGATCATTGATGATCATATCATCAGATACAGATCATATTCATAACTGATCATTGATGATCATATACAGATACAGATCATATTCATAACTGATCATTGATGATCATATCATCAGATACAGATCATATTAATAACTGATCATTGATGATCATATACAGATACAGATCATATTCATAACTGATCATTGATGATCATATCATCAGATACAGATCATATTCATAACTGATCATTGATGATCATATCATCAGATACAGATCATATTCATAACTGATCATTGATGATCATATCATCAGATACAGATCATATTCATAACTGATCATTGATGATCATATACAGATACAGATCATATTAATAACTGATCATTGATGATCATATACAGATACAGATCATATTAATAACTGATCATTGATGATCATATACAGATACAGATCATATTAATAACTGATCATTGATGATCATATACAGATACAGATCATATTAATAACTGATCATTGATGATCATATACAGATACAGATCATATTAATAACTGATCATTGATGATCATATACAGATACAGATCATATTCATAACTGATCATTGATGATCATATCATCAGATACAGATCATATTCATAACTGATCATTGATGATCATATCATCAGATACAGATCATATTCATAACTGATCATTGATGATCATATCATCAGATACAGATCATATTCATAACTGATCATTGATGATCATATACAGATACAGATCATATTAATAACTGATCATTGATGATCATATACAGATACAGATCATATTCATAACTGATCATTGATGATCATATACAGATACAGATCATATTAATAACTGATCATTGATGATCATATACAGATACAGATCATATTCATAACTGATCATTGATGATCATATACAGATACAGATCATATTCATAACTGATCATTGATGATCATATACAGATACAGATCATATTAATAACTGATCATTGATGATCATATACAGATACAGATCATATTCATAACTGATCATTGATGATCATATCATCAGATACAGATCATATTCATAACTGATCATTGATGATCATATACAGATACAGATCATATTAATAACTGATCATTGATGATCATATACAGATACAGATCATATTCATAACTGATCATTGATGATCATATACAGATACAGATCATATTCATAACTGATCATTGATGATCATATACAGATACAGATCATATTCATAACTGATCATTGATGATCATATACAGATACAGATCATATTCATAACTGATCATTGATGATCATATACAGATACAGATCATATTAATAACTGATCATTGATGATCATATACAGATACAGATCATATTCATAACTGATCATTGATGATCATATACAGATACAGATCATATTAATAACTGATCATTGATGATCATATACAGATACAGATCATATTAATAACTGATCATTGATGATCATATACAGATACAGATCATATTCATAACTGATCATTGATGATCATATACAGATACAGATCATATTAATAACTGATCATTGATGATCATATCATCAGATACAGATCATATTCATAACTGATCATTGATGATCATATACAGATACAGATCATATTAATAACTGATCATTGATGATCATATACAGATACAGATCATATTCATAACTGATCATTGATGATCATATACAGATACAGATCATATTAATAACTGATCATTGATGATCATATACAGATACAGATCATATTCATAACTGATCATTGATGATCATATACAGATACAGATCATATTCATAACTGATCATTGATGATCATATACAGATACAGATCATATTAATAACTGATCATTGATGATCATATACAGATACAGATCATATTCATAACTGATCATTGATGATCATATCATCAGATACAGATCATATTCATAACTGATCATTGATGATCATATACAGATACAGATCATATTAATAACTGATCATTGATGATCATATACAGATACAGATCATATTCATAACTGATCATTGATGATCATATACAGATACAGATCATATTCATAACTGATCATTGATGATCATATACAGATACAGATCATATTCATAACTGATCATTGATGATCATATACAGATACAGATCATATTAATAACTGATCATTGATGATCATATACAGATACAGATCATATTCATAACTGATCATTGATGATCATATACAGATACAGATCATATTAATAACTGATCATTGATGATCATATACAGATACAGATCATATTAATAACTGATCATTGATGATCATATACAGATACAGATCATATTCATAACTGATCATTGATGATCATATACAGATACAGATCATATTAATAACTGATCATTGATGATCATATACAGATACAGATCATATTCATAACTGATCATTGATGATCATATCATCAGATACAGATCATATTCATAACTGATCATTGATGATCATATACAGATACAGATCATATTAATAACTGATCATTGATGATCATATCATCAGATACAGATCATATTCATAACTGATCATTGATGATCATATACAGATACAGATCATATTAATAACTGATCATTGATGATCATATACAGATACAGATCATATTCATAACTGATCATTGATGATCATATACAGATACAGATCATATTAATAACTGATCATTGATGATCATATACAGATACAGATCATATTCATAACTGATCATTGATGATCATATCATCAGATACAGATCATATTCATAACTGATCATTGATGATCATATACAGATACAGATCATATTAATAACTGATCATTGATGATCATATACAGATACAGATCATATTCATAACTGATCATTGATGATCATATACAGATACAGATCATATTCATAACTGATCATTGATGATCATATACAGATACAGATCATATTCATAACTGATCATTGATGATCATATACAGATACAGATCATATTCATAACTGATCATTGATGATCATATACAGATACAGATCATATTAATAACTGATCATTGATGATCATATACAGATACAGATCATATTCATAACTGATCATTGATGATCATATACAGATACAGATCATATTCATAACTGATCATTGATGATCATATACAGATACAGATCATATTAATAACTGATCATTGATGATCATATCATCAGATACAGATCATATTCATAACTGATCATTGATGATTGAAGAGGATGATAGTGAACATGGAGGGACACGAGGAAGACGAGGAGGCGTCTTCAGCTCGTTGTAAAGCGAGGAACACGACATTCATGTTGAACTTCTTCTTCTTCTCATCGCTTATGTTTCTATAGATAAAACGAGGATCCGTGTGTTTGAGCGCTTGGTGGGTGGAGCCTGGCTGTGGAATCTGCTGCAGGGAAACATGAATTATGTCGTGGTTTAGCTGAAATAAAATAATAAATGATCCCGTTACGTTAATCTGCAGTATATTGTGTTTAAGCATGAAAAGAAATGTGTCACCGTTCACTCTTCTATTGTTGAGTCCGGCCCTCCTCGTCGACTGATCGCTGCTGGATTATTTATTTAAAGGAAACTTTCACATCTCTGGTTTAAAGTCTTATTGTAGACATTGATCCTCAGTCCTGCAGTCCATGAGGTCACACTCCTCTTGGCTCTGATCCACAGTCCTGCAGGACATGAGGTCACGCTCCTCTTGGCTCTGATCCACAGTCCTGCAGGACATGAGGTCACACTCCTCTTGGCTCTGATCCACAGTCCTGCAGGACATGAGGTCAAGCTCCTCTTGGCTCTGATCCACAGTCCTGCAGGACATGAGGTCACGCTCCTCTTGGCTCTGATCCACAGTCCTGCAGGACATGAGGTCACGCTCCTCTTGGCTCTGATCCACAGTCCTGCAGGACATGAGGTCAAGCTCCTCTTGGCTCTGATCCACAGTCCTGCAGGACATGAGGTCACGCTCCTCTTGGCTCTGATCCACAGTCCTGCAGGACATGAGGTCAAGCTCCTCTTGGCTCTGATCCACAGTCCTGCAGGACATGAGGTCACGCTCCTCTTGGCTCTGATATGTTTTAGGAAGCGTCTCACCTGAGGAGACCTGCACTGGACCGCTATCAACAGTCTTCTCCTGTGTTTGTACTGACGGCCTGTCAGAGAAGTCAGCAGTCAGTTTATTCATTTCATACACAACACAAACATTATTATTATTATTCATCGTATGGCGTCTTACTCCAGAGTGGCTGGTTGGCTGTCAGATGTCTCCAGAAGACGCTGGTCCCTCTTCAGCCCAGTGTTCTGTGAACAGACCGGCTGAGGGAGGACTGGGAGGTGGGCTCACCACATGACACTGTGGACCATCAGTCAGAGATCAACCAGCGGCACAGAGCAGCTACAGCCTGCTGAACAGCAGCTTCACTGACCTCCTGACCTCAGTGCAATAACACTTAGAACACGTCAACCAATATCAACACAATCAATCCCAGCGACGTGTGAACCCGCTCAACCATTGTGCAGCAGTGAGACGTCTGAGTAGAGAAGAGATCAAAGGGTTCTGATGAGCTAAACTGAACTCAGAACTCTGATAATCAATGTATCATTGATTATCATAAATCATCTCATGAAACACGATGCTAATACAATGAGCACGAAGTTCTCTTAAGTTCAACAAACATCTTATTAAAAGAGGAATAATTATTATAACAGATGATTGATGTTTACCAGCGCGAGCCTCTCGCGGGAGTAACTGGGAGAGAAGCTGTGAAGAGTTCGTCTCTGAATCCCATTAAAGAAAGTCCTGATTTTACTATTCTCTGCTCATCAGTCAATGCGCACATCTGCACGTGCTCACACGTCCTGCGACTCAGCACAGAGCACGCTACATTCGGCTTTCACGTTTTTGACAAATCAGCAGTTATTTGGCCACAATTTACACTGTTTATACGAGCACGAGGAGCAGGAGCCCCGCACCGTGCACCGACCATCGGTCCGGTGATCGGTGGTCCTGACAACAACAGGCAGGCTGAGGACGGAAGAGGATTTCTAACAGTTCCGAGTGATTCTTCTTCTACGAGATTAACGCCGAAGTCTCGTGCAACGCTCGTTAATGAGGGAAATGTCGGACTGTCGTGTTTTTATATTATATGTAAATCAATAAGGCTCAAACGATTACAAATAAACATATTTCTAAACGGAGTCTGGCTTTTACTAAAAAGCGTTTCGCTAGATTTTTAAAGATAATTACACGTTTTCAACACTAAATTAATCGGTGTATAATTGGTGTATAATCGGTGTATAATCGATGCAGACTGCAGGTTGTTGACAGCAGCTCGATGGATCACAGATCGCAGAGATATAACATCATATATTCAATCATCAGCTCGTGACAATACGCCGAGCGCACGTGTCAACACCTGATAAAACATGACGCGTTGTTCTACATACCTGTGATGTCTACTTTGATTCCCTTTATTGATGAAAACTACCGGCTGTCATTTTGCTCTCACATACATCCCGGAAGTGACGTCGCTTGTTAGTTGTTTTTTTCTCTCCCCCTTTCTTTATTTATTTATCGACTTCCTTTAAAGTTACGCCATGTGTAGTCCTTAGATTGTTTTTTATGAAATGCTATCAAATAGAACAAAAATAAAAATAAAAATAGAACTGAGACGATGACGTCACTGTGCTGCTGCTGCTGGAGGTCATGATTCCAGATGTTTTCCTCGTTGTTACTGAAGGGAAAGCACAGGCGCACCGAACAAGCAGGGTTAACGGCTGCATTCCATGGAGGAGACCAGGACCAGGACCAGGTCCAGGTCCAGGTCCTACTATAGTACTGGATCACCTCATGAAACATCACATAACTCAATATTCAGAGGTCATCACAGGACAGCGGATGCTTTATCGGTCAGGAAATAGATGTGGTAATGAAATGAATGTTGATTTATTTACTGATGAAAATAAATATATATTCTATACATCTCATAAAATAAAACTAAAATCATAACACACGTACAGGATCATTTTGTGTATAAATATTAAAACATGTATATTATATTTTTTTTTTTGGTCGATTAAGGTCAGTCTACACTAATATTATTATAATACTTTTGTTTTATATAATTAGATTTGTAGAATTAGTGGCTGCTTATGGATCGTTTCTCACTCGTGTGATAAATATTTTCAGTAACTCCAGACCGTCAAAACGTTCCAAAAGTAAAGATTTATTGAAAAAAGAGATTTACAAAATTCACAAGATTTTATCTGAGGAAATATTCTGCTTCAATCTGTATTTGTCAGGGGTCATAAACCTGTTTGCTCTCCCGAAGAAGCATCAATTATATTTATTGAACCGCGATAACAAACACTATTATAGTAAATTACTTCATTCATTACGGAAAAATAAATCATATTTTGTATCTGCATTCGCTTTGAGAATCACTTGTGTCAAAGTATGAATCTGATTATTGTTTTTGTTAAAGTTGAACTTTAATCTGTAAACTTGTGCTTGAATCCCGGAGATGAGATCTGTGAGCACGAGGAGACGTTAAACCTGTAAAGAGTAAAATACAGAAAATGGTTGATTCACTTTGCAGATTTTGTTTGTGCAGAAATTAAAGGGTTTTCAATCATTTTATGTTATTCATTTTTAGATAAATGTAATATGTCAGCGTTTGTTCTGTATTTGTACTCTCATTATTTAAATAAGAACAAACAGTTCATTTGCTGATTTAGCTCCATTACAGTATAGATCATGAGTAATTATAGTATAATAACATGCTAGTTTATCAATTGACATTTATTAAATAAAAAAAACAAGTAAAATTGGATCCTCCAGGTGATTCTGTGCTTATTGAATCTTTGCAGAGACAGAATATGATCTAACAAAATAAGCCAAGTTTAAGATCAGTTAAATGTACTTTTTCTAACTGATAAGATACAGACAGTGTGTTACATGCTGCAACCAGAAACCATGTGAAGTGTAATGTGAGTAACGTTTGAGTGGCCTTGAGCTGCTCCTATGGATGACGACTGAAATAAATGTTTCTTTATTTCTTAAAGAGAACATGCTATTTTCTCCTCTGCGAATCACTTCCTTAATGTGGAGGAGTTTGAGAGGCTCAGTGATCCTGGGAGCTATGTTGTCCGGGCAAGCAGCACCTGGTAGGGTCTCCCAAGGCAAACAGGAGAAACAACATGGAGCAGCCACTCTGTGGACCCACCACCCGCAGGGTCAGACATCGGGGTCGGGGGCCTGGACTAGCCGATCGCTGGCAGCATAGACTAGCTCTAGGGACGGGAACGTCACCTTGCTAGCGGGGAAAGAGCCGGAGCTGGTGCAGGAGGTGGAGCGATACCAGCTAGATATAGTTGGACTCACCTCCACACACAGCGCTGGCTCTGGAACCAAGCTTCTGGAGAGGGGTTGGACTTTGTCCTTTTCTGGAGTTGCCCAAGGTGAGAGGCGCCGGGCGGGGGTGGGGATACTCACGAGCCACCTGAGATGCTGAAGGCGCTGGACACTGTTGGGCCGTCTTGGCTGACACGCCTCTTCAATGTCGCATCGGGGTCGGGATCAGTGCCCGTGGACTGGCAGACCGGGGTGGTGGTTCTCATTTTCAAAAAGGGGGACTGGAGAGTGTGCTCGAATTACCGGGGTATCACTCTACTCAGCCTCCCGGGGAAGGCTTATGCCAGGGTGCTGGAAAGGAGGCTCTGACCGCTTGTCGAACCTCGGATTCAAGAGGTTCAATGCGGATTCCGTCCCGGCCGTGGAACAGTGGACCAGCTCTTTACCCTCGCAAGACTACTGGAGGGGCTCTGGAAGTTTGCCCAACCAGTCTACATGTGTCCTTGTGGACTTTGGTCCCTCGGGGGTTCTTGTGGGGGGGTGCTGCAGGGGTATGGGGTGCCCGACCCGTTACAATGGGCGATCCGGTCTCTGTACGACTGCAGTAGGAGCTGTGTCCGCATTCTCGGTAATAAGTCAGACATGTTCCCGGTGGGTGTTGGCCTCCGCCAGGGCTGCCCTTTGTCACCGGCCCTGTTTGTGACTTTCATGGACAGGATATCTAGGCGCAGCCGGGGGGGGTGGAGAACGTCAGGTTCGGGGGTCTCGGGATCGCCTCTCTGCAGATGATGTGGTCCTGTTGGCCTCGGATCGTGACCTCCAGCATTCACTGGGGCGGTTTGCAGCAGAGTGTGAAGCGGCGGGGATGAGAATTAGCACCTCCACATCTGAGGCCATGGTGCTCTGCCGGAAACCGGTGAATTGCTCCCTCCAGGTGGGGACGGAGTGCTTACCTCAAGGGAAGGAGTTCAAGTATCTCGGGGTCTTGTTCAGAGTGAGGGTAAGATGGAGCAGGAGACCGACAGGCGGATCGGTGCGGCTGCAGCAGTAAAGCAGGCGCTGCACCGCACCGTCTTGGTGAAGAGGGAGCTGAGCCGGAAGGCAAAGCTCTCAATTTACCACTCGGTCTACGTTCCTGCCCTCACCTATGGTCACGGACTCTGGGTCGTGACCGAAAGGACGAGGTCGCGACTACAAGCGGCCGAAATGAGTTTCCTCCGTAGGGTGGCCGGGCTCAGCCTTAGAGATTGGGTCAGGAGCTCGGTCATCAGGAGGGAGCTCGGAGTCGAGCTGCTACTCCTTCACGTCGAAAGGAGTCAGCTGAGGTGGTTCAGCATCTAATCAGGATGCCTCCTGGACGCCTCCCACTGGAGGTTTTCCAGGCACGTCCAACTGGGAAGAGACCCCGGGGAAGACCCAGAACACGCTGGAGGGATTACATCTCCCAGTTGGCCTGGGAACGCCTCGGGATCCCCCAGAATGAGCTGGAACATGTTGCCGGTGAGTCTGGGTCAGCCTGCTGGGCCTGCTGCCACCGCGACCCGACCCCTGATAAGCGGTGGAAAACTGATGGATGGATGGACGGACATGCCATTTTGACCACTGTCCTGTCATATGTAGAACTGCATCAAACAAGCTCCAAATTAAAGTAAACTTAAAGTATTATGTTAAGACATTTTAATAATCGCAGATATTTAAGGCATTTTAAAAGGCACCTTTTTGTTTTTGGCGGTCCCTGTGGACAAAAGTGGTAGTGTTCCCCAGCACCATAGTCCCTTTAGAAAACCTTTTTATTTTTTATCTGCATCAAAGTAGTTTCAGAATAATTACACCTTGTGACTCACATTACGCATTTGTTTACCATTTTACTGCTTTTTGCAGTATTTCTGTGTTTATGGGGGAGATACCAGGATTTAATTGGACAATATAAAAGTGCTCTTCATTTTGGGATGAGATGAAACAGTAGAAGTTCAACAAAAGACAGTTTTAGGAGCCACATTCACATCACATCACTTTATTGTCCGTCATGCATTTCACTTCATACAATAGTTACACAGCTGCAAAAGGACAACATGTGTTGAGTGTTTGTAGACGCGGTGTTCAGGAACACAACACGCATCTTTCACTGGAATCAGCGACCGCTCGACTCTGCTTCCCTCTTCAAGCTGCAAGAACATAAAAACAATCATTCACTGTGACATTTATGAGGATCTACAGATTGATTTCTAAAATGTTGTGCGTA
The DNA here is from genome assembly GCA_024529925.1 of Ophthalmolycus amberensis. Taxonomy (NCBI): domain Eukaryota; kingdom Metazoa; phylum Chordata; class Actinopteri; order Perciformes; family Zoarcidae; genus Ophthalmolycus; species Ophthalmolycus amberensis. Next base: position 37,764 of record JAFEUB010001542.1, on the reverse strand, counting down.
TTTCATATCTTGTAAAAACATCTCGTCACTAATATGTTGTGTATTCATATCTTGTGCATAATCATTTTAAGTTCTCTGTAATATTGTAACAAGTGGAGGCTTCAAATAAGCCCAGTTGCCTCTTCCTGCACTGTGATATTATTTACCTCCGTTATGTTTGTTTAAATTGTGCAAAAATAAATAAACTAAACATACTTTTTGAGGTTGCAATGAAAATGTTTTTGCTCATTAAATGACATTTAGCATATAAAGCCATAGCAGTGCTCCTGCATGTTGTGACAGATTGTTACCTGTAACACAGGGGTAGATGTATTCTGTGTCGTCCTGGTCACCTGAGAGAAAACAAAGAAGAAGAAGAGATTGATTCACAGTCCATCACAGTGAACACATGTATGACTAGGATCAGTATTGTGATAACTGTTCTTCAGGTCTCACTCGGCTGGTAGTAGTCGTAGATCTTGACCACGGCTGGCTTCAGGTTCTGCACAGGGAGCTCCTGAATGAGCTCCAGTCTGTAGTTGATGGGTACCTCCTTCAGTAACTGTTGAGAAGGAAAGAAAACAAGACGCCGCCGTGAGTCACAAAATCTTGGAGAGCGTTGCGTCTCGTTTCCTGGCTGTGAATTCCTCCTCACCTGCGTTACGTAGACCAGGACGTGATCCCCGTTGTGTTCCACTCGATCCACCAGCAGGGCGCCTTTGAGCTGCGATGAGACCACAAGTCAGCCGGGTGCGTCATCATCAACAGGTGACAACTTTTCTATTTCTACCAAGGCTACATCCACACGACTACGTTTAGCATCGATGACGCTATTTTGAGTGTTGATGGAGCTGCTAGCATGTTAGCATAGACTAGCACGCATCGATCCAAACTCCATTCAGAGAACAAGCATTTTAAAAGCTATTTGCTTGTCGTCTTGTTGAGAAAAACAAAGCGTGAATTCTGACTTTTTACACAACATCATTATGTTGTTATTTGGCATCTTTTTTATCCGTTTCAATTACATTACAGCAAAAACAACTAATTTTCCATTTAGAGTCCAATAAAGCAGGGTATGCTTTAGGGGCGGGGCTACACAGTGATTGACAGGTCTCTCTACCAGAGATGTATACGCCGTCTCTACGTCACTCCTCAGTCCATATATGGTCACTTCCTGTTCATTGGTTGCAGAAAGAACCAAGATGGCGACAGCCTAAATGCCAAACTGGAGCCCCTTAAAACATCCACAAACCAATGAGTCACAACGACTACGTCCACTTCTCACATTCAGTCTGTGGTCTGGACAGAGCACAACAGGAAAACGTAGCAGTGTGGATGAGGCCTAAAGGTGAAAGTGAATGTAATAAACTCACCGCACTCAAAGACTCTGGGTCTGGGACAAACCCAGAGAGCATTTTGATATCCAGGATCACCATGTTTGTACTGATCTCCTTTCCAATATACCTATAATACAAGGATATAAAAACTGATGTTGATCTGCTCCCAAGTTATGAACATGTCTCCCACGCATCACTACCAACGGTTACTGAGTTCACGTGGCTCTGCCTGCTGACGACTTACTGGACCGTGATCCTCAGAGTGAGTCTTTTGCTGGGGCAGCTGGCCTCTGGTGTGACCTCGACACTGAGAGTGGTGACAGCAGTGGGAGTCGGGATGTTATAGTGATGCGAAATCTGAGCAAGAGGTACACAAGGGGAGCTTTAATATTCATAAACAAGAATGTCTTTTACTCAAAATTGTTCAAATTCATGATGCATCAGGCTTGAGAAGTACAGTCTAAAGAATTCTTTGTTAAATCACCTCCCACTAAAAAATGAAATGTATATCTGTCTTTTCTCCTGCGTTACAGGCATAGAAATGAAGTAGGAGCAGAACAGACATTTGTTGGTGGTAATTTGACTTTAGGTCGTATCATCAGTGTTTGTGGGGGTGCACGTACTGACCTGCATCACAGCGCATGCACTGCCCTGCACCTCCAGGATGAACCTTCCTGTCACGTCCTGCAGCAGCTTCTCCTGGTAGAGCAGCTTGTTGTTCTGGTTCACGTCAAACGTCAGCTGTTCGCTGGGAGACTGGACCATCACCGTGCTCGACCCACCGGGACTGAACACCAGCGTGGAGTAGAGCGCCAGAGCCTGAAGAGCCACCACTGTGTCCTACAACACACACAAACAACGTACTTCATGTGCTTGAATGTATTTTACTTTTGTTTCTACATGCAGCAGCTTTCATATGTAGCAGTTCACTTTCACCAAGTTCAGGTCTCTCTAACTGTTGAATATCTATTTTAATCCCGTTTTAATTGTGCCACAAACTACACGTTTGTCAATTTAAAACGTTGAGAAAATCTCAGTTTGTAATTCATGGCAGAAATTGACCCTTTGCTAAGCCCCTCCCCCCTTGGTTACTGTTGCTAGGCGTGTGAAGCTTTTGCACCAGACGTGTCAATATGGCGTTTTTCATCAATATCAGTGAGATTAGTGACATTACAAAGCAGATAATAGCAGCTTTCTGGAATACTTAGCGACAGCGCTAAGTAGCCCGTTGTAATAATACTATGAGTGAGGAGCGGAGGACCGAGTCCTGCTGCCAGGACGGAGTCATCAGAGTAGTGTAAAAAAGTATTTCAATCGGCGCAGGCACCGAAAGGAAGCACCGAAATCTGCGTTACGTTTCGGTTCGGTAGATACCGGACGTATAGGAACCGGTTCCATACCGGCACCGTTTTTCGGTACCCAACCCTAGTTATGACTCCTTATAGCTTTCATTATATAATATAAAATGTTGCTCGCACATCGTAGTGCTTGATCTACACTGGATCTCGTAAATATTAATAAGAATTCATATTCTTATTAATATAGTCTTTGTTTGCTGACGTGTCAGGCTAGCTAACGTTATTATCGTCTTACCTCGGAGCAAACAAAGACGTTTGTTGGTCTTTGATGGATTCAGTTGTGAGTAAAGTCTTCTGCTCTGTTTAATCTCTCCTCTAGAGAAAAAAGACGACATCTAAACTTTGAGGATATCTGTCAAACTTAACGTACACACACCACTGAAAGCTTGACAGGTCTCCTGCGCCTAGTTACGGTTGCTAACGTAGGATTGGGCAGGGGCCTTTTGAGGGAGGAGCTTAGCGAAGGGGGAAATTCAAACTGGATCATTATTCAGTGTGGCTTTACGGCACAAAGGCAGTAAAACTGCCTGTGCAAAAGCACACTGACTATAATCCTGCGGGCTTATTATTAATTCTTCAATGCAAAAATTTGGCGCACTTCTCCTCACACGGCGTTGCCAACACCTGCACAAAAAATACATCAAAACGTGCAGCCTCATCGGGCATGGTGTGCGATGAATTATCTCAGAGATTCGCCCAGCAGTTTTCCCAAAAATCACGAAAAACTGAGCAAAATTGCTCCATTCACTTCCATTTCGGTTTCAAGAGAGCTAAAAACACTTAATTTTGGGCCCAGATTAACGAGCCATACTTTAACGTAGAAAAATGATTTGAAGTTTAAAACGTAGACAAAACGCTGCACTTTGAGTCAAATGGGCATTTTGATAGCTAGCACAGTTTTCATGAAGTCACAGATTAAGTTTCAGGAAAATTTTGGGTCCGTTTCAGATTTTATAATGGGTGTGTATTGCACGGAATGTTCAGCGCTAGAGTGATGACATCACGGTCAGAGTGGAGCAGAGCAGGAATCCATGCGATTAATCGTGATTAAGTATTTTAATCGTTGCCCAGCACTAATATATATATATATATATATAATGCGACATCTTCGGGCAGTAGCAGCCACACTGTCACAATGTCTTGTGAAATGTTCTAGTTTGTCTCCCACGTACATTTTTCAAACTGATTGCGTTTCATTTTTATTGGTTGATTTTACTAAATTATTTTACAAAATTTATTTTACTTTTTATTTATTTCTTAGTCTATTTTTATCATTGCGATTGTCTCATTATTGCCTTTCTTTTGCTGCTTTGTCTGTCAAAGCACTTAGTAAACTCTGTTTTTAAAGGTGCTATACAAATAAAGTTATTATTATTATTATATTTGTTCTGAAATAAGGTCCCATGGTGGTGCACCTGAAGGGGCAGGACTTCACCTCTCTACAGGTCACAGCTAAGCCAGAGTTGTTTGTCCCAGAAGAGAATACTTTGTTCGTTTTAACTCAGTCCAGCACTTTACGCTTCCCGTTTTGTTTTTCCTACCTGTGTGGAGGAGAAGCCTCCGTAGTAGTTCTGCTGGGACGTCAGCCACCTGACGATGCGCGTGGCGTAGCCGAGGTCTTCAGCCGTCGGAGAGACGCTGAGTTTAGCCAGCAGCACGTAGGAGCTGATCTCCACGGAGAGAGAGGCCGACGTTGAAGTCTGAGACCAGTGGAGGAAACCGCCTAAAAACAGACGTAAAAACAGACAAGGTGAAGCTCCATTCACAGTGATGAATGAGAGAGATTTCCTTCAGGAGGATCCCTACTCACCTTGTTGTATTGAGACCGAGTCCAGGTGCCCCAGAAGGTGGCCTCTGGTCTGCATGTCTCCTGCCAGGGTGAAGACGTACGCCATCAGAGCCGTGGTGTAGGTGTTACTGAGGTCCCGCATGGACTCTTTCAGGCACAACAGGCTCTTCTGTACTCTAGGGTCCTGGAACAGATTATGAATAACTCGTTTTATTGTTCTACAACAAGTTCATTCTAACGAATTCATATATTCAGCAAAACTTTAGACAAAGAACTTCAGTTAATGGAAGAAAAAGATCAAAAAGAATCCGATTGACCTGCTGTTGACAGAATAAAACTGACAAGAAACGACAATCTCAGACAGACTGAATGTTTGAAATAATATATAATGTTATAATAGTAATACAAAAATGAACTAAGATTGACATTTATTTACAAAAAAGTATATCAGAAACTATAATAACTCATTACAGCCGTTTCTCGCGAGCTTTTATCATTTATTATTCTTTTCATTTACTTTAATATAAATAGTACAGCAACACCTAGTGGTAGTTTTTGGTATTGAACCAAACTGTAGAAGACGTGTGTGAGTTTTGGGTATTTTGTTGGGTTTGATCTTAGTTTGGTTTGATGAACTTGTTCATTTCCTCACTGATTTGTACTTTTTGTAAAGGTTTGTGTTGATTTTGGGGAATACTTTTTTTTAAAGTTTAGTTTATGACATGACAGTCAGATCAGTTCAACTTAACCCATCAACTCTAAAACACTACGTAACGTTAACTCACTAACCAGACAGAACGTTGATCAACATAACTTTGTTTCTTTCTTGTCTGTGTAAAGTTCTTGGTTTGTGTACAAATCATTTCAAAGGAAAATTCTTATCTAAAGTTATGACATTATTCGTGGTGCATTAGTTGTTTCTACTCACTTCTACGGCCGTATTCACCTCCAGGAAGGCAGCAGTCATGTAAGCAGTGAGAGTCACTTCATCAGACACGCCGCCCTGCAGAGAGGAAACATGATGCAGACACAAAGATCATCAGAGAACATCCAACAACGAGACTTTGATCACTGGTGACCAGTAGAGGAGTAACGGACCGTTGATGAGCCGTACGGACCCCCCTCACAGTATAACGTTGACCATCAGAGTGTAAATAACAAACAGGAGGAGAGCTAGTAACGTTAGCAGCACCGCTAACGGCTAACCCACTGGAGGAGAGCTAGTAACGTTAGCAGCACCGCTAACGGCTAACCCACTGGAGGAGAGCTAGTAACGTTAGCAGCACCGCTAACGGCTAACCCACTGGAGGAGAGCTAGTAATGTTAGCAGCACCGCTAACGGCTAACCAACAGGAGGAGAGCTAGTAACGTTAGCAGCACCGCTAACGGCTAACCAACAGGAGGAGAGCTAGTAACGTTAGCAGCACCGCTAACGGCTAACCAACAGGAGGAGAGCTAGTAACGTTAGCAGCACCGCTAACGGCTGACCAACAGGAGGAGAGCTAGTAGCGTTAGCAGCACCGCTAACGGCTAACCAACAGGAGGAGAGCTAGTAACGTTAGCAGCACCGCTAACGGCTAACCAACAGGAGGAGAGCTAGTAACGTGAGCAGTACCGCTAACGGCTCACCAACAGGAGGAGAGCTAGTAACGTTAGCAACACCGCTAACGGCTAACCAACAGGAGGAGAGCTAGTAACGTTAGCAGCACCGTCGTTTAAATGATTTTTGAGACGATGAAAGTAAATATAAATATTCTGTCGAGCAGCTGCTCCAGTCACACAACAAAGGGATCTGTATCTGTTAATATGGATCAGCAATGATCAATAATTAGTATCAGCGGCAAAAAAACACGTGATCAGGAATCTGAAAGTTATATTTGCTTTATTATAGTTTCTTTTGTGCTGATCTGATCTGTGATACGATCTGAACTGTGATTATTTTACAATTGGCTGCACAACTGCTGATACCAGTTAGTAAATAGTGTCTGTGTCCTGTATTCACAGATGATTGTCACGAGGAAATTGCAGGTCCGACAGGAACACGAGTCTCAATTCTGTCAAGTGAAACTTGTTCAAATGACAGAAGTTACGACTGAGATGTTTAAAGTCATATTTTAACACCAACTCCAGTGTGACTTTATTTACCTTCATTCTGTTGTTGAAGAGTCTTCCTGACATTTCGAAACATCCGCTCTCTTTTTGTTTATTTTTCAGCCAATTCACGGACTCTTCCATCTTTATCGGGTCGATGTAGATGAAGGACTGGGCTTTGGCAAACGATCGCACCACAAACGCAGTCAGCCTGAGGAGGAAGTTGAGATATTAAAACGATTAAAAAAGACGTCACGTACATGCTTGTGTTCGTGTAGCACGTTGAAGAACTTCTCACGAGGGACAACAGGGTTTTAAGAAAGAGTGACGTCACATTTCATCACAACATGCTGATGAAGTGGAATCTCATCATCTACTCTGTCAGTATGAAAGCAGGGCTCCACAGTAAAGCACAGACTGTATATAACAAGTGGACGTGGTCATGGCGACGTCAATCATTGGTTTGTGGACTGATGTTTCGAAGACTCGAATTCAACGATTTTGCCGTCGCCATCTTGGATTACGGCCGTCGCCATGTTGGGTTTTATTTGACAGTTTTTTGAAAGCTTCTGGCTGATGAACACTGTAGTATTAGTGATTGAACCCCAAAACAAAAGCATATTTTCTTTAAGCAGAGGGTTAATGTCAAGCCCTGAAAAGCTAAACTGTATGACATCATCACTGTTCTCACCAGGTGTTCCCCGGTCCTGATCCAAACGTGCTGTAAGCTCCATCAAGGTGCTTGTAGTTCAGCTGTCTCTGGTAGCCTGCATCACACACATTGATATTTATTGAGTTCATGATTTAAAGTAAATGTCTGTAAGAAGTCTTGTACGCTTTAATGACAGGAAAGAAGGGGGAAAGAAAGGAGGCAAACAAGGTCACCACCAGGGTGCATCCAGCACCAGACTGTGGGAACATTTCTCATAAGTTAAGGTCTTAAATGCGTTTTGTTTTTTGCTCGACTCACCGCTGGTCAGGAACTTGATGGCCTTGTCGTTGATGGCGGAGGTGAGCTGCTGAGTGTTTCTCAGGTACTGGAGGATGTAGATGTTGGGGGCGAGGAGCGCCATGTTCTGCTCCCCACATCCGTACGGCATCCTCAGCAGCCCATCCAGGTTGTTCAGGGCTCGGCCCAGAATGTCACCTGCACACACACAAAAACGAAACCTCATATTAGTAGAGACCGGACGGAACTATGTGTATAAATGTATGTGTAACCATATGGTACAAACAATGAAAAAGACGCTGCCGTGTTTATGCCGATATTATTATCAAGATGAACAAAGACTGAACAACAAAAGGTATTTAGGTCAGACACATATGCAACGCTGATTACCGTAATATGTGTGGTATTTGTTATAAATGTACGTGATAAGAAGCTGTACATGGAGGGGCTTCTTCTTCTACTGTACCGGAGTGTGTATTTTCAGGGTAACCTTTTCTTCACTGTTCCGATAATAAAACATAATATATACAAATAACTAAAGAAATAAACCTAAACACCTACTAACAACTAAATCCTACGGTCTAATCCCGTTTCTTTCCATGGAGGGGCTTAGGACCCAGGGGAATGTAGGTGAAGGAAACAGGAAGTGACGGAACGGAAGACACGCCACACAAACAGCTGTTTACCGCTCGCTGGCCAGCCGTTTCTTTTCGGCGTTAATTAATTCATGCTTTAACACGGAAAACAAAAACCGTGATATACCGTGAAACCGCTAGAATCTTACAAAATACCATGATATGCATTTTTGGTCATACCGCCCAGCCCTACTCAAATGGTCCCCGGCGACTGAACGCGGCATAAGACCGAACATGTGACTGACCTGAGCTCTGGTATACTAAAAACACAGATAATCAAAGTGTAACAAATATGTTGTAATCTTGCCAGAATGAAGCTTATTATAAATGCACTTTTCATTCAGTTTGGTACCGTTTCATTAAAATGTTCATATTTGCATTATTTCCTCCAGTTTATTAAATAGGATTGTGTTTTCTGTTTAGCTCTGATAAAAACACCACAAAGCTGTTTTTTAAATGCATCTACTGAAAGAATCTCTTCGCTTGTTTTAAATCTCAAGTTGATCATTTGAAAGTGTAACGATTTGTTGAGTTAACAGCAAAACTCAACCAAAATGGATTCATTAGTTTACCCAGGACTGATACTGAAGCACGGGCTGATCCAACAATCACGTCCCCGGGGAGCTGAAGGTCTACTTCCTCAGTCAGAGTCTCTCCTGTGGACAGAGAACAAACAGATCAGCAATAAACAGAAACCTCATTCAGGTTTACGGATGGTTAGCGGATCATGAACTGAAACAGGGCTGACTGGAAATAAGATGGTTGATAAAATGTATTGAAAGCTACTGTGAGGAACTTTCATGTTGTGTTGATTCTGTTGGTCCCTGTGGACTAAAGTGGTAGTGTGTCTGAGCACCAGAGTCCCTTTAGAAAACCTCTCATTCTACTGCAGCAGGTCTGACAGTCTGCTCCTCTCAGTCCTGGTTCTGGTTCTCCCGTGCCTTCCTTCCCTCCAGCGGGTCCAGCAACACGTCCTGGGTCTCCAGCAGCGTGGTGTCGGTGTTGACTCCCAGAGAGGAGAAGGTCTGCCACGGTGGACCGGTCTCTGCTGGAGGATCTGGGTCTGCCACGGTGGACCGGTCTCTGCTGGAGGACCTGGGTCTGTCCACGGTGGACCGGTCTCTGCTGGAGGACCTGGGTCTGTCCACGGTGGACCGGTCTCTGCTGGAGGATCTGGGTCTGTCCACGGTGGACCGGTCTCTGCTGGAGGATCTGGGTCTGTTCACGGTGGACCGGTCTCTGCTGGAGTCTGAGCTGAAGGAGGTTCTGGTGAACCTGCATGAGTTCATCTGGTTTCACCAGAATCCGACCCGGTGGCTCCGATGACGAGCTTTAAGAATAACTCTATAGAAACAGACCATCTTCTCTCTGATGGTCTCTTTAATGATGGAGGTCTGAGAGAGGATCAGGACTACACTGAGACTGGTTCATAGAGAGCAGGGGTCTTCAACTAAACTTCCAAAAGGTCCAGATTGAGAAAATCTCCTCGGGCAAAGGTCCGAAACATTACAATAATAACTAACTCGCGCTATTTAGTGCCATATATATATATATATATATATATATATATATATATATATATATATATATATATATTGAAGAAGCCTAGTAGTAACAATGTCTCTGTGTAGTCAACAACTGTCAAATCAAATAAAGAAAGTACACATCAATTATATAATTATATTTTAACAATTATTGTTCTCAGTTTTCAAATTTAACTGGATGGATTATAAATAATACATAGAAATACATAAATAAATGTTCTTCTCATTTCAAGTACAATAAGGGCTGGATTAAAGAATAACTGACATAACAGAAAGCTTTTGAAAAATGTGCATCTTAAAATAAAGTAATTCATTTTAGAAACATTAATTTCACTGAATTGTCCTGCAGCTTTAAATTCAGTTCATTCAGGTGTGAAGTGATGTCAATAAAAAAGTCACAATATAATATTTTTGTCTTCTAAAAACATAAATCAGTGAGCATGGACTTTATCTGTGGTTATTAACACTTGTTTCAGCTCTATTCTCTCTGGTAACATCATTGTTGGACAGTGAATTCATGTGTTAGGATTCTGATCATTTTGGGCTCTTAGGTTTATTTTCTGTGTCTTCATTTCAGATGTGAGAGGGTACGTTTGTTCAAAAGAGTTGTGCTTTGTCTCGTAGTGCGCTTCATTTGCCGCTTTTATCAATAGTTACGGTTTCTGAACATATGAGACATGCTGGATTTAACTGCCTGCGGGAAGAATTAACATAGAAGAGTCTGTTCATTCATGCTTGTAAATTATATTCTCTCTGAACACGTTTCTCTTTTTGGAGAACGTCATGTGAGATAACTTCTCTGATTAGCGCAATTTTCCTGCTCTTGTGTCTGTTTCCTCGTCTCTCCCCCGTCTGTCACGGTGTGTAAACCTCGCTCAGTCAGGAAACTTGTCAGAATACTCACATTTGATTGGCTGAGCTTTACAACGCATTGGTCGGTGTCTCCTGCACCGCTGAACAAGTACCGTAACGGCTGTATAAGATGCGCCGCTTAAAAGTAAAAACTTGCTGCCTAATATGTATGATTACGAAATATCGATTTTAGGTCCTGGGTCCGGATGCAACTGCGTCTGGGTCCGGACCGCGGTCCGCCAGTTAGAGACCCCTTATATAGAGGATCAGGATTACACTGAGACTGGTTCATATAGAGGATCAGGACTACACTGAGACTGGTTGATATAGAGGATCAGGACTACACTGAGACTGGTTCATATAGAGGATCAGGACTACACTGAGACTGGTTGATAGAGGATCAGGACTACACTGAGACTGGTTGATATAGAGGATCAGGACTACACTGAGACTGGTTGATAGAGGATCAGGACTACACTGAGACTGGTTCATATAGAGGATCAGGACTACACTGAGACTGGTTGATATAGAGGATCAGGACTACACTGAGACTGGTTCAGCACCAGACAGAAGTTCCTCACAGTAACTTTAAATAATCACATGAAATGAATCTGCTCTACAACAGTGTGATGAACTGTGATGTTTGGTGTAAAACACACGGACCTTTCGGGCAGAGCAGCCAGTTGTAGGTCTTTGACATCTCAATTCCTTCAGCCTGAGGGGAAACAAAATCATTGAGACTTTCCATCCGAGACCTTTGACTTTGTCATCTTGTTTTAAAGTACCGACCTTCACGATGAGAGACCGTGTGACCACGTCGATGCGACCTCTCTCCGGCACGCTCACAATCTCGTTGTCACAAGAAGCGTGAGACGCCACGGCCTCAGCGGTCACCGTCACGTTCACGACGCCTAAAAAAAGGTCCAGGAGAGTCAAATCATTTCGTCTGAGGTGGATCCCACAGCTGTACCAGCAGTGTGGATGAAAGCCTGACTCTCACCTAAGGCTGAGGGGGCCATGGTCCAGCTGACGGTCCTGCGCTCACTGCCGCACAAACAGGCAGTGTACTTGTCTCCGGAGAGGGGGGTGAGGGTGTAGTCTAAGGAGGGGGCCGGAGCCACGGAGACCTGGTCAAAAGAGACAACAATGTATATTTTAAAACTGGACATTTATACTGCAAACAGCGTATCAAACCGAAGCATGGTGATGATGCAACATTTTGACCTTTACGAAGCTGCGTCTTGCACGTTTTTGTTCCAAATAAAAGCGGATATCAAATTCTGACGCAGTTTGAAAACTGACAAACATTTACAAGAACATTGGTAAGAGAGTGTGTCCGGCTTCTCCATCATGGATTAAGGCCGTTGCCATGTTGTTTTTAGCAACCAGTGAACAGGAAGTGACCATATCTGGACTGAGGAGGAGTGACGTAGAGACGCCATATACGTCTCTGGTAGAGAGACCTGTCAATCACCGTGTAGCCCCGCCCTAAAGCATCCCCTGCTTTATGGTCTGTGTGACTCTAAATGGACCATAATGTACTAAATGAACATCATGCTGTATTGAAGAAGACTTGAAACTAGAGATTGAGACATAAACTCATGTTTACTGAGGGAATAAATCAAGAGAGAAGTAGAGTCATTTTCTCATAGACTTCTATACAAGCAGAGGAGTCGCCCCCTGGTGGACACTAGAGAGAATGCAGCTTTAACACGTGAAGCATCGACTTCACTTTAAAACATCGCAGACCACTGATTGGTCAAGAGAGAAGACAAATTGTAATACAATTAAATAGCCTTAATTTTTGTATTCACTCGACCCAGATGTTATAAAAATGGCAGCCTGTGAAACTACGTCGTAAACTTGACAAAGTTCAGATGTTCATTGTTTGCGGCGGCGTTATGGCGATGAACTGAGAATCTAAAGCGGAAATTGAAAGAGAAACTAACCTGGTACCAGAATGGATCTTGTCTCATCAAGGAATAAGACGGTGAACATTACAGCTGCTAAACATCGGCATGTTAGCATTGTGATTATGAGCACGTTAGCATGTTGACATTAGCATTCAAGTCCACATGAACACCTCGGTTACCATGATGCAGCTGCTCAAGTAGTTGAAGATGGTCGCCTTCAGTTCAAAGTGCTCCCCCCGGATGATGGAGTAGGGCAGGCTGAGCTCCAGGAAGAAGGGCTGGAAGACGGTGATCTCTTTACGGGGGGCCAAGCCGAAACCCTGAGGGGACAGACAGAAGGCCTCCGTCTCCCAGGTGGTGATGGTGTCTGGGACGGTGAGGGACACGTCCTTCGTTCCAGAGCCTCTGATACAGCAGACACACACAGAGACATTCTGTCAACTTCAACATCAGACTTCCATGATTCAGATTCGTCAAAGAACGACAATGTGAGACGATTAACGCCGAATAGAAGTTAAAAATGTCGCCATCTGTTTTTTGCAGCCAGTGAACAGGAAGTGACCATATCTGGACTGAGGATGAGTGACGTCGTATACGACTCTGGTAGGATCCTGTCAATCACTCTGTAGCCCCGCCCTAAAGCATCCCCTGCTTTATGGTCTGTTTGACTCTAAATGGACCATAATGTACTAAATGAACATCATGCTGTTTTGAAGACTTGAAACTAGAGATTGAGACCATGAACTCATGTTTACTGAGGTAATAAATCGAGAGAAGTAGAGTCATTTTCTCATAGACTTCTATACAACCAGAGGAGTCGCCCCCTGGTGGACACTAGAGAGAATGCAGCTTTAACATTCACCGCGATTCGCATGAGTTGAAATTTTTCCTCCTCAGTGCCATCAGGTTAAATAAGAAGAAAAAGTCTAATGTCTGTAAATACAACAGGAAGTTTGAGAGGACTGGTTTAAAAAAAAAAAGGAAAACTCACCCCACTTCCACCAGGTCCCATATCCAGGTCTCAGGGAAGAAAGTGCGCACCGTCTCTGTTGGTGAATTATCAGGACCTGAAACGCCAACCATTGCTGGTGCGTTCAATCTGGCTACTTCAGGAGCAGCGTGATACCCGTAACCAATACCTAAAAATAAAGCAGAACATAATCCATCAGAAGGAAACTTGTTTAATGCTGGTTAATAGTCAGCAATGTGACAATAGCACAAAATAACTAATAAGTCACCATAGTAGCCCTGGCGGAATTCTCTTCCTTTGTACTTGAGGCACGAAGGCACTCGGATTAGCAAGTTTGTTGCCAACTTCATCCCCAGATTCTAGATAACACAACAACATACAGGCGTCAACTGAAATGTGCAACAACAAAACACACAAAGAAACAATATAAAGATATTGTGCATTCATGTTTGTACCGCGAAAGTCGTGTGAGCGTCCTCGGTCTGCACATCGGGGAACGGCAAGATGGATCTTCTCGGTCTCACGGGCAAACATTCGATGGAATCTTCAGCCATATATGGAATGTAGGAGACTTTTGAGACGGGCAACAGGTTGAATATCTGAAGAGAAAAGGCATGGCAGAGGTACGTTTTCAATAAGATTTAGGGGAACCAACTATGGAATGACTTTTCCCACCTAACAAAATAATGTTCCTCTATAAAATGTTTCAAAGAAAATCTAACTGCTGTTATGTTAATAACTTTTTTTTGTAATGCATTTCTTGTTTTAGCTGTTATATTATATTCATAGTTGTTTCAGTCATAGAGACTTGTAGCATTACTATTGTTTATGAGTTAATGCAGATGTATAAACCAATATCCCCGAACAAGTCCATGCTCACTCTCACACGCACACAAACACAATAACATTTTCTTTTGTTGTTTGTAATGTATTAATATTGTTATCATATTTCATATCTTGTAAAAATATCTTGTCAATAATATATTGTGTAGTCATGTCTTTTGCATATTAATTTTATGTTCTCTGTAATATTATATAGGTGGAGGCTTCAAATAAGTCCAGTTAACTTTTTGCCTCTTCCTGCACTGTGATATTTATTCATCTCTGTTATGTTTGTTTTTATTTTATTGTTTAAATTGTGAAAATTAAATGAAACTAAATGGTTCAAAGCTGTTATTTGTTCTATAAAGATCTGACAATTGGGGAACTTCATTTGTTGAAGCAGTGCCTTTATCCTTCAGGCAGACTCTTCATATCTTAAATTGTTTTCCATTTTCAAAATGTATAACTGATAAGAGGAAGAACAGGAAGACAGATTGACCACGACAGGAGGATAAACTGATGACGTTAACGGAGTAAATGCAGATGGATTTGTGGTTAGCTACCTTGTCTGCGTCCAGACTTTTCCCCGGCTCCTTGATGAGGACGCTCTGGTCGATGGCGCTCACACCGCACAGAGAGTCTGGCTGGGCCGTCACCTGCAGGGTGGTCTCCTCTCCTGGGACGGCCGAGGACGGAGAGAACTCCAGGGACACCTGGCAGAGAAAAGACCGTTAGTGGTGGATGAGGCGTTATGAATCTCACTGCTCTTCTTGGCAGCATTCAAGCGCGAGGATTTGGCATCCGTGCTCGCCGAGGTACCGTAACCGGATTATTTGGGGGTTCTGTGTTCTGACCGATGGGCTATCCGGACCCCTGACTACTCGAGTTCCTACCCTGAACCAATCGTCTCCGCCTCAACCAGCTACACTGTCTTACCAAGAGGAGCAGCGGGATTCATAACTACGCATAAACGAGAAGCTATGGTCTTTTCAACATGACACAAATGTGTATTTTACGCCAAGTTACTGGCCTTTCCATTGAGTTAACCTTCACCGCCTGCAGAACAGTTTTCCTACGTTAACGGTAAATATCACATTTGTTTTTTCCTAAAATGTCAATATAAATGCTTCTTGTAGGGTAAAGCACTGGTACGGCAACTGTGACTAAAAATGTCAACTATGCTGAAGTCAATGTGAACTGTCAATATTTTAAATGATAACCACTTTAGATGACAATAACAATGTTTTGCAGAAAACAGGCAATTTGAATGATAAGGCCATAAAAGATTGTATTTTTATTGATAAAATATCTTGTCATTAGTAGTTTTAATGATGGATTATAATCTGTTTAGAGCTCGTGTTAGGAAGTTAAACAGCTCATAATTCATCTCCAATATCTATTTTATATTCATGTGAAAACATCTCCTTCAAACGACTTGATTTATTCAAGTTTATCACCAAAACTTAATTTTACAAGTTTATATTTGTTATTTATTTAATTAGCACGGTGACGTCTTCAGCTCACACTGACCTTGTGACCGAAGCATTTCTCGACGGGGAAGTCGGCATTGTTGGCGATCACGTTCTCACTGGGGAGGACGGCGTACGCCACAACTTGGATGTACGGTGCCATGTGAGCAGACACCATCAGGTTAAAGGACACCTCGCCCTCATTCACTGAATCAAACAAACCAACTCATATATGAACCACAATCACCTCCATTCATCAATAAAACAGAATTATTTGCTAGCTTTAAAGGGTAATTTCATTCTTTGCGCACCTGAGTTTTCTTGCACGACGACCTGTTGAACTCCTTGCATGAAGATGACTCCTCGGGATAAGGCCTGCAACACAAAGAAAAAAACCTTGTAGTCACATTGATAAAGTATCAATAAACATTGATATAGTCATATCACTGAGTGTGTGCTCTTTTTACACAGATATAATGTCTAGTTCATTCTGGGGGACTGGACTGGCACATTGTTAAAAGTCATGGAGGGATCAAATAAAGAGTTGCACTGCATGGAGTTTGACTTTCTGTCATGAAGCGTATCCTCGTACGTTATCAGAAGGTAGAGCTGCGTTCATAAACCCGGTATTAAAAGGTCATAAGTGTGTTTTCTTTGAGCCAGATGTCAGTTATCAGATGTAAAAAGTCATCATGAAACCATCTTCCCCCGTCGTCTCTCATATTTCACTCACCAGATACATCACATCCACGGAGCCCTGGGCTTCTCCTACCACAGTGTATTGGATGGTGAACTCTTCTTCTGTGTCACATGGAAGTGGGTTATTATTCTGCTTCAGCTTCAGGGAGCTGACCGTCTGAGTGTGTGGAGTTGAAGGTCTGACCAACGACACGGTGTGATCTCCAGCCTCATAGTACGGCGTTCTGTAACCGGGGTAGCCATATGTCGGCAAGCTGCCGACCTAGATAGAAGAAAAGAAACTCTGTAAAGTATATATAAAGTTTTTACAGCCAAAGTGAATGTTAAGGTTTAGAGATAAGTCAAGGCTAGAACACCATGGGAGTATATGAAAACATCAATGGTAGTCAACGGTGAGACAAATAATTATTTGATCCTGTTTGAATTGTTCATGAATTACACATATGATGTTTGTCAATCTAAAAGATAATTTTGCACGTCTAGAGATTTTCATTTAGTCACAAAGTAAGATAATGTCACATTTGGAAAATAGCTAAGTTAGCTAGCTAGCTAGCAAGCCAAGCTAACGGCCATGTTAGTTGGGGACGTACATAGTCGAAGACAAGAGATGTTGTTCACTGATTGGTTTCACACAAAACTAAATGTTACTACGACAAACTTGAGACTTTCTTGACTTGCAAATCTATCTTTTAAATTGACAAACATTATTATGTGTAATTAATGGCCGAATTCAAACGGGATCAATAACACATTTCTTTCGCTGTTGACTACCATTCATATTTTTTTCCAGAATTTGGTCCCATGGGTGACACCGGAAGGAGCGGGGCTTCACCTCTCTATTGCAAACAGTTCCAATACGGCTACTTGCTACGATGGCGGCACCTTGAGAAACCAGTGTAGTGCTACTTCTTACTTACGTGGAGTTGGATGTCCCCGTTAAGTTCAGCCGTGCTGAATGAGAAAGTGGCGACTCCATCGTTGTTGGTCGTGAGATTCTGCAGCCGGTGTGATGAACTTCTTTCACCCTCGAACAGGTAGAGCGGCATGTTGGGAATGGGCGTGTTGTTGTAATGAACCGCTTGAACCTGTTGGAAAGGACAGAGTCACCGAGAATGCACCGCGTCTAAAATCACGACAAAGAAGTGAAGGCCACATGCTCTTACTTTTCCCTCCACGTTTGAGCCTTCGTCATAAATCTTGGGCGTGTCGGTGAAAGACAGCTTTCCAACGACGTATGAAATCCTTATTCTCTGCTCTTGTTTGCTTGAAATACCTGTACAAGAAGCCTCCACATTACAACAACTGTTTCATAACACGGCAGTGTAATGCTCTCTTTTCTTCATATAAATATGATATAGAATATTATATGACTTGCCTGTGCCCTCCTCTTCCACTTTGGCCCGGATCTGCAGGTCATCTCGCAGCACCTTTTGCGAAACTTTTGTGAAAGTTGCCATTGTGAAGATAAACGTGGCGCAGCCTTTGTTGTCCATCTAGAAAAGAGCAATGAAATAAGATCAAAGACAACGAAATAAAATGAAAGGGCATTTCAAACTTACCCCATTTACACCCTTGTTACTCCTTAATAAATCACTTATAAACGGGCCATTTGTTCTGCTTTTTCAGTTAACGAACGAGTGTAAAGTTTAGGAGATTCGTTACTCTGTGTATGCATACAAAACACATGTAAATAAACTCACACACTTTCACACAAATGTCCAGGGGCCCCAGCAACGACACCTGAGGAACCACCTGAAGTTTATTTAAACCATGAAGGTTTTAAGAAACTTCAGCGTTTACTTCACTTTTTAAGAGCTGAAGATTGACGCCTGGGTCAACCCTTATATGCACCTTTTTTTAAGCAGAGATGAGACTGTCGCCGGAGCAAACGTACCTGCTTTGTCTCCTTGTGGCATGGGGCGACCGCGTCAGGGATTCCCGGCGGATCTCTAGGGTTGATTGGATGCCTCCTATAGTTATTTAGAGGTCGGCACATCTCAACTTCAACACTGCCTGGAACAGCTTGTCCGAATGTGTACCTGATGAGAAGGACATTCATTCACTCACCAAACTGGACCAGTTTTAGAATTATTTAAGAGTGTAACGGGCAAAGGGGCGCTTACTTACGTCACACAGACTTCAGCTTTGATTTCCTCCTGATCGATACTTACTTCAGAGGATGCATTTAGCTTTACGTCAAATTTAGGCAAAACTGGGGACAAAATATGTTTATTAGCATTCTTGCTTCATGACAAATGGAAGGTTATAGAAAAGAACCAACTTACCGTATTTCGCCACCTTGAAGTTGTGATATATTTTTTCCAACCCGATCGTCACAATAACTTGGTACCTCCCTTCACGGGCCTCAGAGTTCAAGTCGTATGAAAGGTGCAATATCTTACTGTTGGACGTTTGAGTCAGCCACTGTCCAATCCGGTTGTTGTTAGGATCCTGTCAATTAAAAGTAAATGTGAAGAACAAGTATTTATGACAAACATAAGAACCTCATTTCTTCTTCAACGAGATGGCAGAAGAAACTAGGCCATAAGTTGGGTGTGAAGTTATATTTTTGCATTCTAAACACACACTTACATCTTCTAACACACTAAATAGTGTGGTAGCAAAGGTATTGGAACGCACAGCATGTGTACCCTTTGGTTTCCTACTATATTTGAAACTCCTACTAGTTACAGATACATCGATAGTGTATTCTGTCCGTTGTAGATAGGCAAACAGAAATTCCTACAAAAAATAAAGTAAGGCAAGTTTATTTGTGTCGCACATTTCAACAACAAGGTAATTCACCTCGCAGAGCTTTACTCTCACATGTTGACGTCACAGATTATGAAGCAGTTGATGTTTTTAGGAAAATCAACATTTCTAAAGACAAATAAGTGAACTGGACCATCTTGCTTTGAGGTATTAATTTATCAAAGTAAAAAAAAAAAAGTAACTTTCAGCCTAATGTATTGTGTATTAAAGTGTGGATATTTTCCTATTGGTCTTACCTCAATTTCGATGATATTGTACTGCAAAAGAAAGAAGAAAGATGAAGATTTGTTAAAGTTGGTTCATTACATAACTTTAAAACCTGCAGCGTTATCTAACAGTATCACTATCACTGGTTTCGTGAATGAGATCTAAAGAAAAGAGACTGTGCAAACTCTCACCAGCCCATTGGCAGGTCTCAACTTGGAGTCCAGTGTGATGACTCTGAAATGCACTGAGAGGAATAAAGAGAGATTATTCAACATGAAGCTTTTGCAGCTCTTCTACAACAGTGATAAACATCCTAACAGGCTAGTAAAACTGCGCAGAAATGATATCATTACTGTTGAATTCACAAGTTCGTAAAAGCTAGAATCATTAGCCATTAGCATTTACGTTATTCCCTCTGTTGTCTGCCATAAAACTGCACATATTGCAAATTCAATGAGTGGAAAACCTCCCTTTCAGCTCATTATTAGTTATCAGTATCTAGTAATCTGGTCACAGCATTGGATTTTAAAATAAATTGGTGGTGGATCATTTTGTACAGAAACTGATGATGAAAAGTATTACTGTGAAAAGAAGATACGATACTAAGTTACTGTTTTTCATGAATCTAATTAAAAATCTAGACTGCTCTTAACTGGTGCAGCAGGAAAACAGCTAACATGTCACATAATGCTAACGGAACTTTTACTTTATAAAGTAATGTTATGAATGCTAACAGGACTTTTTTATATCCAGTATACCAATGTTACTCATGTATGCTAACGTTAGTTTTATAGACAAGCTAACGTGACATTTTTCATACATGCTCACAACATTTTGTTTCTAATCTGTGATTTTAATCCATACTGACTGTTGAAATTCTGGGGCAATTGCAATGAATTTGGTAGAAATAAGAAAACTAATCAAATCTTGAGAGCACACTATTCATTTCTCACTACCTGTTGAGTTAATGTTGACGTGTGACATAAAATACAAAAAGTTTCAGGAAAGCAAGGACTGCTGCATTCGTTTAACTCCAAACAAGCAAGGTGCATTATGTTCTACCCTGTGTTGCACTCACATCCCAATTACTATTAAAGGGGAAATCTGTCTATATTACAGTGTGGTACCATATTGTATACAACATCATAGAATCAAAAAACACAGGACATGATGTTTGTCTGTCCTTTGTGCCAAGGTGGTGAGCACTTCCAGGAAATTAACCTTGTTTTGAGTGGTTGACGATCTACAAGTGGGGGTTTCCAGCTTGTGTGGGGTGTATCTTGGTTTGGTTTATGTTGTAGAATTTTGGGACAGTTGGGCCCAGAACACGTCATCAGTAATGTTCCCTTGTGTCATAGAGTGTTTCGGCCATTTAACACTATACACCCTCCCCAAGGGCGGCCAGCTGCAGGATGATCAGCCCTCAACTCAAGGTTACCTGTTTGTCCAGGGAGGTAGATTGGTTTATCTGTTTGGACGAATGTCTTTGGATGATAAACTTTGATCAGGACTTTCCGGACTTCTTTTGAGTAAAAAGTGTCGCCTTGTACCTCCACCTCGAAATTCTGCACTTCTTCATTCGGCCTTAAAGAAACCTGTGACAAAAAAATATTTTACGAACACGGTGAGAACCTCACTGAAAAAAACTCTTATTTTTTGTGCTTTGGTTTGTAAATCTGTGTGAGTGTTCTATATGTGTTGCGTAATCCCATTCAGGTTCCAATGTTGTATTTGAATCAACACATTTTCAATGAATGTTGTGGAAATGAGCAAATGAATAAAATGTTGAGAGCTCACCTTAAATTGAGCATGTTAGGTGCTAACATAACTTTTGTCATATAAGCTAGAGTTACTTTTACACAGTGGTGGGCCGTCAGGGCCTTCAAAGCCTTCTCTGCTGGCCTCGACAGAACCACAAAGTTATAGCCATTTTATAATTTTTCATAAATACACTACATGTAAGCCAATGAAACATTATTGTACATGCTCACAATAGTTTTCCACACCAACATTTTTTCTAAGCTTCTGTGATTTTAACCCATACTGCCCGTTTACATTTCTGTATTGTAATACACATTTTCAATGAAGTATGGAAATGAGCAAATGAATCAAATCTTGAGAGCTCACCTCAAATTCAGTGCACATATGAAATTCTGTGTTGGACGTCCGCGTAAGGAGGGTTGCAGTCGCCTCTGAAGACTTCAGAGTGACGGTCATGACCAGAGTCTCGTTGGGCTGCAGGAGACTCGCACAGAATTTGGCCTCAGCCCCAGCTTCAAGAGTCGCAGGAATGGCCACCATGTACTGCCTACAGCCACAGAAACAAACAGCAGAGATCTTATTGGATCTGATATGGAAGAAACTCCAAAACTGGCAGCAAAGATTCATGTTCAATTAAGTCAACCACACGCGTATTATTTTTCTGAGACAGTTTCGGTTAAACTTACGGTCCTGCCAATGCTCGACCCACACAGCTGAAGAAAACACAAAGTGTCCACATCTGAATCCCGGGGCGACCCATGGTTGACTGAGATGATACTGGGGAAGCTGATCAGCATCTTTTAAATAGCCTCAATAGAGACACCCGCCCCCGCTCCCCACCCACACACTCATCATGCAACCCTTCAAAGGTATTCCAGGTATCCCATGAGTCATGATTAGGCTTTGCCTCATGTGTGTGTGTGTGTGTGTCTCCTGATTGTTCTCATTCACTTCAGCTGTGTTCAATCACCTGCCCCTGGCTTTTCCCTCTGACAACCACACACACATATACTCCCCTGCTTTCCCTGTTCTGGTTGTCAGATCGTCTGTGTTCTTCCTCGTCTGTGCTTCATGTTTCGGCATTTTGTCCTCGTGTTTGCTTCTATGATTTGTGACTTTGCCTTGCTACAGTTTGGGAGTTTAGGTCCGCTCCCTGTTGGAGTTGTTTTGTGTTCCTGTGGATGACTGCTTGGTGCCTAATAAAGAACCTTGCTTTCCACCTCATCTTGTGTCCGGTGCCTGTCTCTGCGCTTGAGTCTGCTCTGTTCCAGAAGCGTGACACCATGAGTCAATCATTTATAGACTTTGTCTTGTTTAACATAGAGTGTAAGACTGACTGCAATTTTAAGGATTTAATCAGATCACCACTCCACCTATAATAATGAAAATGTCTTTTTTTCTACCGAATATTTTGTCATATTGTTGTACTTTCTCAATTTAAGATGTTGCACAAAGCATTTCGTTCTGTGCATTGGGGACACGGGGTTAAATTGGGCCGTGATACATGGGCCTCTTCTATGTTACCATCACCAGGTCCTTTTGCCTCAATGTTACCCCGAAAATATCATTTTAATATCTATGCTCACGTCATGTATTTTTCTCTGTAAGCTAATGTTACTTTTTGATTAATGCTAACGTAACTTTTTCATATATGCCAGTTTTACTCATTTATATATGCAAACTTAATCTTTTTTCACATGTGCGAATGTAATTTTCTCATCAATGCCAACATAACTGGTTACATGCTAATGTGACGTTTTTCACATAAGCTAACGTTACTTTGTCATGTATGCTAAATGAAGCCTCTCACATTTAATTTCTACAGTCTGACTTCAATTCACCACCTGTGTCTCCAAAATGTTCGTATGATGGGTCAGAGTGTTTAAAAGCATTCTTAGTATGATTAATGGCGCCCCTAGTGGTGGATATAAAATGTCACAATATATTTACTTAAGGAATGTATTATATGTTTACAATATGTTTACTTATAGAAGTGTTAAACCATGAAAGCATAATCATTGAATGCATGACACTGAAGAGTACAGTCACTGAATACTGTGAGAATAGTCACTGAATGCTTTGAGCCATGAGGGAGAGAGGGATATTCTTGAGTGAGGCTTTTCAGAAGATGACCAAATATGGTGATAAGCTGAGCATGCAGAGACACCGTCAACAGGAAGTGGTCAGCGAGGAGGACGGACAGCAGGTCAAAAGTCGAGGAGGAGACTGTTGGATTTCAGCCAATCGCTGAGCTGATACTGGACTTTTGAAACTTTCGGACAAACAAGAGACATTCTGGGACAGACGGTGCTAGTAGTTGTGTTGCATCATGGGAATTTATAGCTCCCGTGTTCTTTTAGCTTGACCCAAAAGTCAGGAACCAGTATTTATTTATTTATTTTCAACTCTTGTTTTTGGGATGTATTTTATTTTCATTTCACCATCTTAATTCAACATTTATAGTTTCAAATGTATGTAGGACGGCAAAGAATTAGTGTTTTATTATTATTAGAAATCTAATCCAATAAAATAATCATTGATGGGTCCAGGACTCATCTTATACATTGATTTATATGTTGTATGAAGGTGAGACACAACCAGCCTGTTACTGTTTGCAACGCTACTTCAACAGGGAATTCAACTATTTACATGCAAGTGAATAATGTTCATAGTTCTTCAACAATTAAATACAAAAGTATTTTCACCCTGTAAAAAAATCATAAAGGGTATAATTCTAATTCTAAGAACTTCACAAAAAAGAATCACACTTAAGTGATATAATTAATTTTCATGACAGAATATACTTTTCATCAGCTTAACTCCGTAGAGTCCGCAGCATTGTCTTGTGATGGACGGCTCAGTGATCATTATGAAAGTGGCCTGGTCTACTTCCTGCTGCTCCGTTATCCCCACGTGTCCTATTTCTGTAGTCCGAGCTTTGCAGCCTCACATTTTGATCTGAAGAAGTCCTCCAGCCGCTGGATCGGATCTATAGAACGACACCCTGGAGGGAAATAAAATAAATACATGCAGCGAAACGTTAAAGGAACAGTGTGAAGCATTCAGAGGAAGCTATTGAACCAGTCTCAGTGTAGTCCTGATCCTCTATGAACCAGTCTCAGTGTAGTCCTGATCCTCTATGAACCAGTCTCAGTGTAGTCCTGATCCTCTATGAACCAGTCTCAGTGTAGTCCTGATCCTCTATATGAACCAGTCTCAGTGTAGTCCTGATCCTCTATGAACCAGTCTCAGTGTAGTCCTGATCCTCTATATGAACCAGTCTCAGTGTAGTCCTGATCCTCTATGAACCAGTCTCAGTGTAGTCCTGATCCTCTATATGAACCAGTCTCAGTGTAGTCCTGATCCTCTATATGAACCAGTCTCAGTGTAGTCCTGATCCTCTATATGAACCAGTCTCAGTGTAGTCCTGATCCTCTATATGAACCAGTCTCAGTGTAGTCCTGATCCTCTATGAACCAGTCTCAGTGTAGTCCTGATCCTCTATATGAACCAGTCTCAGTGTAGTCCTGATCCTCTATATGAACCAGTCTCAGTGTAGTCCTGATCCTCTGTATGAACCAGTCTCAGTGTAGTCCTGATCCTCTATGAACCAGTCTCAGTGTAGTCCTGATCCTCTATATGAACCAGTCTCAGTGTAGTCCTGATCCTCTATGAACCAGTCTCAGTGTAGTCCTGATCCTCTATGAACCAGTCTCAGTGTAGTCCTGATCCTCTATATGAACCAGTCTCAGTGTAGTCCTGATCCTCTATATGAACCAGTCTCAGTGTAGTCCTGATCCTCTATATGAACCAGTCTCAGTGTAGTCCTGATCCTCTATGAACCAGTCTCAGTGTAGTCCTGATCCTCTATATGAACCAGTGTCAGTGTAGTCCTGTGTGTGTGTGTGTGTGTGTGTGCGTGCGTGCGTGTGTGCGTGCGTCTTCATGTTTTATAGCCTCAGTGTAGTCCTGTGTGTGTGTGTGTGTGTGTGTGCGTGCGTGCGTGTGTGCGTGCGTCTTCATGTTTTATAGCCTCAGTGTAGTCCTGTGTGTGTGTGTGTGTGTGTGTGCGTGCGTGCGTGTGTGCGTGCGTCTTCATGTTTTATAGCCTCAGTGTATCTGCCACTTCTCAGGAACTTCTCTCTCGTGGACTTTGAGACTAACGCTGAAGTAAACATGAGGTCAAACCTCGACACTAAAAGCTGAATCACAAGAGAAGAGAAGCGTGTTCGAGCTCGACATGGCAGCCTCTTACGGTGAGTTACTCTATTTGAAACACATTGTGTGCAGCTGTATTTGAGTTTGTATGAATGTGAGATTGGGACTGTTTGTCAGGTCCAGAGCCAACCCAGTCCAGAGCGGTGGTGCTGTTACTGGGAGAGAAACAAAGTGGGAAGAGCTCAGCAGGAAACACCTTCCTGGGGAAACCAGCCTTTCACAAGAAAACAACTCGCAGCTCCAAGGAGAACGCCACCGTCTGTGGAATACAAGTGAATATTTAAAGTTTTCAGTGTTTTGGATTTGCTCCCTTTTAACCCTGAAGCTCTACTCACTTCAGACTACATGTGCTCCACCAGGTGACGGTGGTGGACACCCCAGGGTGGATGTCCCACTCCATCACTCCAGACAGAGTATCTGAGGAGCTGTGCAGAGGTCTGACCCTCTGCCACCCAGAGCTCCACGTCATCCTGCTGGTGCTGCCCTCCACCTCCAGCTTCGGTCAGCTGCAGTGGAGGGCCATGGAGGCCCAGCTCAGGCTGCTCCAGACCCCCATCTGGCAGAGAGCCATGGTCCTCTTCACCCACGGAGACGAGCTAGGTGAACCAACATCATTTGTTTATGCTCACTCTGTCTCTCTCTGCTGATTGGCCATTAGAGGTCTAGCTCTACCAATGAGGTCTGATCTGTGCTGCAGGAGGCCTCCCCATCCAGGAGCACATCAGGCGACAGGGCCGGACTCTTCGCTGGCTGCTGGAGCGATGTGGGAACCGGTACCAGGTGATGTCGGACCGGTCCGGGGCCTCGGAGGCTCAGGTCGCGGAGCTCTTTGAGAAGATCCAGAAGATGATGGAGACTAACAAGCGTCCCAGGGAGATCCAGGATCGGATGTCCACGCAGCTGAGACGAGAGGAGAGCATGAAGGATGCGAGGAGGACGCAGGGAGGACGGCAGGAGATAGAAATGGCAGTGGTGCCTGATGGGAAGCCAGAGGCCTCGAGACGGACATATATACCCAAAGGTTTGTGTTTCTAAGCCACACCATCAGCACCCCAACCCCAACCCCAACACTATACAGCCCCCTTGTGCCAGTGCCCCTCGTGGCCCTCTTAGGAGGGCCCCGCTCCCAATTAACCCCAACCCCAACCCCAACCCTAACCCCAACCCCAACCCCAACCCCAACCCTAACCCCAAATTTCTTTTTAAAAAGCACTTATTACTTTTTTTTTAAAGGATCTCCGCCTTTCGTAGGAATAAAAATTTAAAGGATATCCTGGTCCACACTGACCTGAACAAAAAAGAGACCAGGAGGGAGGCGCTTCGAGGTTCGGAGATCGGTTTTATGCATCTCCCCCACATTTTTAACCCCCAGAGCAGACTCGGTTTTAACTTGGGGCAGGCCCTGCCACCCACAGCTTCCAATGTGGTTTATGCTCTTAGATGCGGGGCCTGCCACAAACTGTACGTGGGGGAGACAAAGAATGAGCTACACCTGAGAATTAAGCAGCATTTTTATATGATCAATAGTGGGAATGGCACGAGCGTCCTATATGCACATTTTAAACTCCATGGCTCACATGGTCTCCAAAGTGTGGGCCTGGAGAGCAGCGGGCAGTGGAGCAGGGCGCAGCGGCAAGCAGCGGAGAGGAAGTGGATCCACAGACTGGGAACCATAGACCCTCACGGGCTGAACGAAAAATATTAACTCCCAGTCTGTTTTTATTGGAGCCTCGCCTGCCATCCCTTTGTCCCTTCTCTCACCCCCATTACATCTCCACCATGGCATTTCCCTTATATTATATACATGTTTATTTATTTATATATTCATATATTTATACTTGTCTTTCACGTGTGGTTTTAATATATTATGCATGTTTTTATTCACCCGTTTAACTATTTTAATTGTGTATTATTGTTAAATTATTTATTTATATTTTTAATTATCTGATCTTTTAATTTATTTATTTATTTTAATCTTCCCATGTTGGAGATGCACCCTATGTCCTTCCCTCTCCCCCACAGGCAGACGAGGCCCATTTTTTAGACTCCCAACCGTGTGGCTGAAGTTGGATAGGGTTATTTGGCATAATTTTACACATTTTTCCACTTTTGTATGTCTTTACATTTTTAAGCACTTAGTACTGAATTTATTTAAATTTCTTTTTAAAAAAGCACTTATTACTTATTTAATTTTTTAAAAAGCACTTATCTATTTATTTATCTTTTTAAAGTTTTAGATGTGTGTGTGTATACATTTATTATATGTTAAATTATCTTTTTATATTTATATATTTATTGTGCCTTTTAACCTCCCTTCCCCTTCCAGCATCTCCTCTCCGTCTGTCCCGCTGGCGGTTGCTCTGCTGTCAGGCTGTTTTTAATAAAATTGTTTAATTGCT
>JAFEUB010001542.1:0-5000 GCA_024529925.1 Ophthalmolycus amberensis | reverse complement strand
AATGATTCATTTAGTGTCCACACACACAAACACAATCAATAATAAAAGAGTTTGATCTTCTGTTGGATCAGACGAAGGACTCGGAGTTAAAGCTGCAGCTGGTTGTGCAGAAGCACGCGGCTGCAGTCGATTTCTAACATCGGTCGATTTTACATGGAAAAATACGGCGAGTTTGATTTGAAATATATTAGAAGGTCTCGCCTACATTGACACTTGTTGCACTGCATGCTTGTGAAAACAGTATATTGAACGACACCAGACTCAAGATCAACACGACTCAGCAAAACTGTGCAATAAATGTTCTGGGGGGCCGAGAAGTTAGATCCTAAAAACAGAATCACAAGCCGAGTTTAAGACTCTGGTTGAACAGGTTCCTTCCTCCATCTTTAATCTTTCATCTTTAATCTGTGCTGCAGGTTAAAGTCAGTCTGTCGACCTCGGCTCACTCACACAATACACGTTTAAAAGGAAAAGATTAACATTTGAGAAAACAGGTTTATTGGCTTTCTGTCTGAGCCAGAGTCAGGACGTGGTTAGCCTAGCTTAGCATAAAGACTGGGGACCTCTGAAGCGCTCTGATTAACACGTTACATCTTGTTTATTTCCTCCGTACATGAACAGAAATGTGAAAATGAAAGGACGTGGTTTCAGGGGGAGTTGTGTGCTTTGGAACATCGTGAACGTTCCAGCGCCAAAGTGCAAAATAAAAACCACAAGCTGTCATTTTAAAACTGCTGTTTTTGTACGGACGAGATTCAACACATCAGTGGGCTTCACGAGCGTCTATCAGGCTAGCTGTTTCCCCTCGTTTCCAGTCTTTATGCTAAGCTAGGCTAACCAGCTGTGTACTTATTTCCCTCTCAGAGACTGAAGCCAATAAACACAGAACTATTCCTTTAAATCAACCTCCCTGGTCTTGAAACACTTCACAGTTGAACAATTGTTTTTAGTTTTTTTGAACGCTGAGCGGCTTCATGTTGGACCGACTGAGCCAACAGACACAGCTGCATGAGGATTCATGTTCACCACCGACACGTTATTACACCGCTATGACATAGTTATTATCTATTACTATACGTTACTATCACGGTGCAGGTTAGGCGTCTTATTTAGTTACACTTGTAACAGTGTTAGCGAGGATCATATGACACAAAAGAAAGGTACGGACAGTAGAAACACCTCGAGATGAAAACTCCCAGTTCTTACACAAAGGAAATGAATCCACAGAAACGCACACTAGATCTAAGAGACGTCTGGAATGATTGAACCTCGTCTGTGACGCGTTTCGAGGTCTTTTAGTGCGGATTTACTTCAATGCATGGTTGCTATCTTTGTGTTCAGGGCGAGTGGATGAGCAGCTGTTGGGAACACTGACTCGCTGCCTCAGGAGCAGAAGGCCGACTGCAGCTGCTTGAAGGCGGCTTGTCTCTGTTTCTTCTCCACTTCCTGTCTCTTGCGTTCTTCTTTCTCCTCCTGGATCTCGGCTTCGAACTTGCTGCCCACAGACAGAGCCTGCATCTGGTGACACACACACACACAATGACGTCATCACGATGACGTCACCCACGCACGGCTGCTTTCAGTCCAGGACCGACCTCACTCAGCCGGGTTGATACGGCTTCATACGACACTGCACACTCTCCTAAATACTTATGGAAACACAGAGTGATCCTGCTGACTTTTACCTCTCATCTTATTCATCTAGGCCTCAGCTCAGCTTTATTTTGGCGGTCTGTGGAGACTTCCTTGGACGTGACGATTATGTCTTTTGGTTTGTGATTGGTTAATGTTACATGGAGGGGCGTGTCCTAGATAGAGCTGCTACGAATCATAGAACTCACGGTTCAGATCGAATCACGAATCATAGTCACAGATCAGATCAGCACAAAAGAAAAGCAGCAAATCACTGATGTTTGGTTTTCAGAGGATCCAGAATGTGTATTTTGTCCACCGTCTCAAAAATCATTTCACTATTAAAAGCTCTAAATGTAGGGGTGTAACGATACGCGTATTCGTATTGAACCGTTCGTTACGAGGCTCACGGTTCGGTACGCATGACGAACCGAATACCTTTGAATAAAAAAAAAAGATTTTTTTAATTTAAATTTTTAATTTTTTTAAAAACCTTTATTTAACCAGGTAGTCCCATTGAGATTAAAAATCTCTTTTGCAAGATGTAAGTAACAATACAAGATTTAAGTAACAATACTACATAACATTAAGGAGCAGTTTTTGTTTTTTATGCTGATGTGTTGCTAAGAAGACACCCCAGAAGATGGGTCACTCCGGTATAGTTCCATCATTGTTCAAAGTCAAAGAATAACTTTATGATGTTAGTTGTAATGAATAAATATATTTTAAAATCAAGTACATTTCTCTGCCATTTATAGTTTTCTACTGTACCGAAACGTACCGAACCGTGGCTCCACTGTATCGTACCCAACCCAACCGTGAGTTTTGTGAACCGTTACACCCCTATCTAAATGTTATACTTTTACTTTGTTATCGTAATTTATCGTGTTTTTTTCCTACATAAAAACATAACGTTATAATGTACCTTCAGCCAGTACTCATGTTCACTGAGCAGAGCCTGAAGGCATCATAATGTAACTGAAGTGAACCTCCGTTGGTTAGCTGTTAGCGGTGCTGCTAACGTTACTAGCTCTCCTCCTGTTGGTTAGCCGTTAGCGGTGCTGCTAACGTTACTAGCTCTCCTCCTGTTGGTTAGCCGTTAGCGGTGCTGCTAACGTTACTAGCTCTCCTCCTGTTGGTTAGCCGTTAGCGGTGCTGCTAACGTTACTAGCTCTCCTCCTGTTGGTTAGCCGTTAGCGGTGCTGCTAACGCTACTAGCTCTCCTCCTGTTGGTTACCCGTTAGCGGTGCTGCTAACGCTACCAGCTCTCCTCCTGTTGGTTAGCCGTTAGCGGTGCTGCTAACGTTACTAGCTCTCCTCCTGTTGGTTACCCGTTAGCGGTGCTGCTAACGCTACCAGCTCTCCTCCTGTTGGTTAGCCGTTAGCGGTGCTGCTAACGTTACTAGCTCTCCTCCTGTTGGTTAGCCGTTAGCGGTGCTGCTAACGCTACTAGCTCTCCTCCTGTTGGTTAGCCGTTAGCGGTGCTGCTAACGCTACTAGCTCTCCTCCTGTTGGTTAGCCGTTAGCGGTGCTGCTAACGTTACTAGCTCTCCTCCTGTTGGTTAGCCGTTAGCGGTGCTGCTAACGCTACTAGCTCTCCTCCTGTTGGTTAGCCGTTAGCGGTGCTGCTAACGCTACTAGCTCTCCTCCTGTTGGTTAGCCGTTAGCGGTGCTGCTAACGTTACTAGCTCTCCTCCTGTTGGTTAGCCGTTAGCGGTGCTGCTAACGTTACTAGCTCTCCTCCTGTTGGTTAGCCGTTAGCGGTGCTGCTAACGGGCAACCGTGGTTAAGTTAAGCAGGGCCGTCTTTCAATCAGAGGGTCGGCGGTTCGATCCCCGGCTCTGCTAGTCGCATGTCGAGGTTTCCTTGAGCAAGACACTTAACTCCAAAATTGCTCCTGTAGTAGTGCCTACGGTGTAGAAATGTGATAGAATCTGAATTGTAAGTCACTTTGGATAAAAGCGACTGCTGCGATAAAAGCGTCTGCTAAATGACTGTAATGTCATGTAATGTAATGCTAACGTTACTAGCTCTCCTCCTGTTGCTTTAAACACTGATTGGTTGTTTACAATGAAACATGATCAGAGATCAGAGACTAGAAACACATGTTATACTGAGTCAGTACAACTTTATTTACACTCTGATGGTTAACGAGAAAACTTCATTTACACTCTGATGGTTAACGTTAAACTGTGAAGGGGGTCAGTACGGATCACAGATTAACTTTGGTCCGTTACTCCTCTCGTCTTAAATGTCTAAGATGCAAAGACCCATCAGATCAACACAAGCCCAGTTTCGGATTGGGGACCTTTGGGGTCAAAGTTTAATTCAAACATCAAAAATTTGCTTTTCATGCCTCGGCTTTTAATCTGGTGAGTAAAAAAGTTATAAAGAAATGATGACCAACACTATAAAGTAAAAAAACAACAACATCCGTAGAAGCTAAATTCTAGTCCGAATGTTTAACAAGCCCTAAAAGAGGCGGAGTCTATCAGAGCAGGTACAACACAACAGTACCTTTGCTTCAAAGAAGTCTTTGGCGCCCATCACTCCCTCGGTGGACACGTTGATCTCAGACAGCCTGGCCAGAGCCATCAGACCGCTCTCCTCCTGCAGCTCTCCGGCCGCCGCCCTCCGGAAGATCAACAGGAACTGAAGGAGGTTACATTCAGTTAAAAAAAGAAGTCCACCTCTAATCTAGTCTGGTCCACAACAGCTGCAGCTCAGCAGGATGCACACGAGACATGACGGAGGCATGACGGAGGCATGACGGAGCAAACAAGGTGATGTACCCAGAATGAGCCGTGGAAATATAAAGATCAGGTAATTAATGTGCCTTCACCTTTCCTCCTCCTCCAGATGTTTGAAGAGGAACATTACCGTTGAATTATGACTTCAGCACATGTATAACTCGCGGTATGATTTGGCACTTGTATAGTTTTGAGGTAGAACATCTGCTGCAGGTGTTTATCGGCGGTTAACTTCTCTCCTCACACAATAACATTTAGATAAAACATGTGAAAGAAAAGTCTAGAAATGAGCCAGTGTGTAAAGATGAAGGTTCATATTGATCTTCCTCCACATGCATGACATCACTCATTGACCTTTCATTGACCACATTTTGACCTTTCAACCCGTGGACTCATGGGACGATATTAAAAAAACATCATGTCATGAGATTATCCTCGCCAAAATAAAAGCGGTTGCAAGATATTCTCCCGATAAAAACATACTGGAATCACTTCGACTTACATTTAGTTAATAAAATACTTTTGTTGGATCACAGATGGGACACAGTGAAAAACACTCTTGTGTAAAGTGATCATAAATAAACAATAAATACATTATTAAAATCAGCCTCTATTTCT
>JAFEUB010001541.1:450000-466835 GCA_024529925.1 Ophthalmolycus amberensis | reverse complement strand
AAGTAGTTTGTTTTCTCAGAATAATAAGATTTTTAAGTTTAAACCAGGAGACAAACTTCTGGTTCTGCATGTGTTGAAGCTGCATTCTCTCTAGTGTCCACCAGGGGGCGACTCCTCTGGTTGTATAGAAGTCTATGAGAAAATGACTACTTCTCAATCTCTAGTTTCAAGTCTTCTTCAACACAGCATGATGTTCATTTAGTACATTATGGTCCATTTAGAGTCAAACAGACCATAAAGCAGGGGATGCTTTAGGGCGGGGCTACACGGTGATTGTCAGGTCTCTAATAGACCATAAAGCAGGGGATGCTTTAGGGCGGGGCTACACGGTGATTGACAGGTCTCTAATAGACCATAAAGCAGGGGATGCTTTAGGGCGGGGCTACACGGTGATTGACAGGTCTCTAATAGACCATAAAGCAGGTGATGCTTTAGGGCGGGGCTACACGGTGATTGACAGGTCTCTAATAGACCATAAAGCAGGGGATGCTTTAGGGCGGGGCTACACAGTGATTGACAGGTCTCTAATAGACCATAAAGCAGGGGATGCTTTAGGGCGGGGCTACACGGTGATTGACAGGTCTCTAATAGCCCGTAAAGCAGGGGATGCTTTAGGGTGGGGCTACACAGTGATTGACAGCTTGATGTTAATGACGAGAGGCACAAACCACCAGCTGTATTATTTAATAATTAATTATTATTATTTAACACAGAGGCTTCAACATGGAAGAATATTCTAAATGTTCTACGGAGACGAGCTGAGGAGCTCCTGCCGCCTCCTCATGATCTCCTCAAACTCTGCCTGGTCCACCGCCGCCTGAGGAGGAAACAGGAGGCTGCAGTGTGAAGGGAGTAAGAGTGAGAGTAATGGAAGGAGGGAAGGAAGTGGAGCTCAGTGGGCGTTTCCTTCATCAAAAGACTCCACTCCTGAATCACAGGCTGCTAGTTTCTCCTGTCGCCTCCTCATGATCTCCTGGAGCTCAGAACCTGAACCTCTCTGAGGAGACGAGAGGGGAGGAGACAGGGGAGGAAACAGGGGAGAAGGGAGGAGACACAGAGAGGAGGGAGGAGGGAGGAAACGAGAGCAGAGGAGACAAACAGCGGTTAGAAAGTGGAAACAGTTTCTACTGAGATGATAAAGAACCTCAAGAAGCTGCTGCAGGAAGCTGTGAGGAGCAGGAGGCATGCTGGGTAATGTAGTTCTACTAAGTACTCCCTAAAACTGGTCCCACAAAGGTCTGTTTCACTCAACAATAAACAAACAGTATTTATATTAAAACGGTTAATATTGTGTTGGAAGCAGGATTAGTATGGAGGACAAAAAGTGCCTCATCAAAATATAAATACATGAATAAAATAATATCATATTAGAACAGATATATCCAAATGAATACTAAATAAATAAATGATTTCCATTTACTCATTTCTGATTCTTTACTTTTCTTTTTTTACGTATGCAGAAAAATAAAAATAAAAATGTAGAAAAAAAATCTGAAAGTCGAAATAAAAGAAAAAATCCTTAGAACTGTAGACGTTTTATATTTGTGATATTTATTCAATTATTTACACACGTCTTGATTTAAGCTTTTGTGTATTTATGGTTAATGAAGTGACCTTCGTCCTCTGTTGTTTCTTTGATTGTCGACGTCTTTGTGCGACCAGAACTTTAAATATTGATCATAAATGACATCATGAGGCAGCCATCTTTATGATCAGCTGACTGCTAATCAATGCTAAGCTAACACACGTTTATCAAGAGAAGATCTACATCTTGGTCTCTATGGGTGGGGGGGGGGGGGGCGTGGTCAGAGGTTCTGGATCTGGTGCATTCTGGGAGCTTAAGGAGGACTTAACTGTTCGGCCACAGCAGGGAGAGAAATACTACCTTAAAACAACCTTAATTCTACCTTAAAACTACATTAAAATGCTGCTAAACAAGAAATGACCAGAGCTTCGTTCTGACGGACAGAATCAGGACATTAATTTATTCTAATTTAATTCATATGAAAACGTAAACACCTCATGTGGTGCTTTGAAGATCACAGACTACAACACGACTAGGACTCGTGGTTTTAGTTTAATTTGGTCTTTAGTTTAATAAACAAGTGACATCACATATTAATAAAGAGCGAGAAAAGGACAAGTCTAAAGTCAGGACCAACTAGTCCCAAGTCAGGACCAGCTGGTCCCAAATCAGGACCAGCTAGTCCCAAATCAGGACCAGCTAGTCCCAAGTCAGGACCAGCCAGTCCCAAGTCAGGACCAGCCAGTCCCAAGTCAGGACCAGCCAGTCCCAAGTCAGGACCAGCCAGTCCCAAGTCAGGACCAGCCAGTCCCAAGTCAGGACCAGCCAGTCCCAAGTCAGGACCAGCCAGTCCCAAGTCAGGACCAACTAGTCCCAAGTCAGGACCAACTAGTCCCAAGTCAGGACCAACTAGTCCCAAGTCAGGACCAGCTAGTCCCAAGTCAGGACCAACTAGTCCCAAGTCAGGACCAGCTAGTCCCAAGTCAGGACCAACTAGTCCCAAGTCAGGACCAGCTAGTCCCAAGTCAGGACCAACTAGTCCCAAGTCAGGACCAACTAGTCCCAAGTCAGGACCAACTAGTCCCAAGTCAGGACCAGCTAGTCCCAAGTCAGGACCAGCTAGTCCCAAGTCAGGACCAACTAGTCCCAAGTCAGAACCAACAGATAACTAAAAACCAGGAGTCTTAATCTGAGTCCCTTTGTAATCAGCTGTTCCTGAACCATCAGAAGAACGTCTGTCTGAGAACTGGATACCTGGATGAACGTAGTGACAGATTCAGAAGATCAAAGGAGGGTCAGAAGAAAACCTGCAGTGGAAATAGACACCAAACACCTTTTGGGGGACAGGAAGCTCAAAGACACAAACGAGTCTCAACAGAGCGGATTTCACCTGATAAACACTGATAAAGACCTGAGGAGGGCTTTTAATATGAATATATAGATATATAGACTTATTCTGAGAATAATAAACTTCTCAAACCTAACAAGGAAAGCATGCTGCAGAGAAAAACACAGTTTCAGGTGCTTTGTGTCGATGACATCACATGTGATGACATCACGTGTGACCTGTGACACTCACCTCCAGCGCCGCCTTCTGGACGGTGACCTGGCTGAAGACTCGAGCTCCGTCGTCGGGACAAACTGTCTTCAGCTCCTCTTTGTTGAGAGAGAAGAGCTGAGCTCCAGTCAGGACGCCGAGGCTGGTGATGGTGCTGCAGGAGAGACAGACAGGTGTGAGACAGGACACACAGGAGACACAGGCAGGTGTGAGACAGGAGACACAGGCAGGTGTGAGACAGGACACAAGAGACACAGGCAGGTGTGAGACAGGAGACACAGGAGACACAGGCAGGTGTGAGACAGGAGACACAGGAGACACAGGCAGGTGTGAGACAGGAGACACAGGCAGGTGTGAGACAGGAGACACAGGAGACACAGGCAGGTGTGAGACAGGAGACACAGGCAGGTGTGAGACAGGACACACACCTGGACATACACCTGTAGTACCAACAGACTGCATGAAGAGACTCACACTGGACTGAAGCCCTTGGCCTCTAACCAGGCTCTGACGTCCTCAGGTGAAGAGTCGTAGGAGATGCTGTTGGACGGCAGACGAGCAGAAACCTGAAACTTCTTCTGAGCGCTGCGACCTAAAGTCAGTCTGTGCATCAGTTCGTCCTGAACCTCCTCCATGTTGGATTTCCTTCCTGCAGGATGTTTGATCGTCACATTAACGGCATTATTGAGACACATGTTAGTCACACAGTGACTCATGTCTGACTCACGGGTGACGGGTGGAGGTCTCTGGTTGTTGTGCCTCATGGCGATGCCGCCGGTGTCGCTGGACGTGGTGCTGTTCTGGCGGCTGACGGTGTGGCTGATGGCGGCTGGAGGCGGCAGCGGCGGCGTGGGGAGCCTGACGGGGGCCAGGGGGGGCGGCGTGGGGCCCGGAGGGGCCTGAGTCATCGGAGTCACTAACGGTTTACTGGAGGTGTGGTCGGTCCTGGTGGTCTGCTTCTGAGAGGACAGGTGGGGCTTTTATTTATTTTCATTACATTCATTTCTGTCCAAATATTTCCAGACTTCAGTGGACCTTCTGAACCTGAAATACGTGAAGTCTAAAGTCGTGTTGTTTGTTGTTTACCTCGTTCAACTCTCCCAGTAATTGCTGACAACGTGAAATGAAACATAAAACATGAAGTTGATGAGACAAAACTTTAAAGTTATTCACTGAAAAACCTACTGAGATTATCGTCAACACCGTTTTATTATTCAAACTAAACATGAAGATCAAACTCTAACAAACACTTAAAGGAACAGTCTGACATTCAGAAAAATAAACCTTCCAACAACCCGTTAAGATCCAGGGACGTACTTAGCCTAGCTTAGCACAAACACTGGAAGCAGAGGGAAACTGCTAGCCGGTGTAGCTACAAGCTAGCATAAAAGAAGTATGTTGGGTTTTTATACAGTCGATATTGTTATAGTTGTGCTAATAGGTTTCATATCCACCATCATGCTAAGTGATCAACAGTACAGCTGTTATGGTAGTTGTTTGTAGCTAACTGGGGCTATAGCCTAGCTTAGCACAAAGACTGGAAGCAGGGGGAAACTGCTAGCTAGTGTCGCACTCAAGTATAATCACTGGTATGTAATGTTGACGTTGTGGTAGCTACAGTGAGCATATCCAACATGATGCTAAGAGTTCTGATTTTATGGTAATAGTTTGTAGCTAACTGACGCTAAAGACATGTTAGCCTACCTTAGCACAAAGACTGGAAACAGAGGGAAACTACTAGCCATAGCACCAAAGAAAAATAGCTATTGTATCTAACATCATGCTAGATGTTTATAGCTAGATGCTGTTATGCTACATACAAGGAGCTAAACCAACATTATAATAGCTGTTTGTAGTTACTGCTGGTAGCTGTTATGTTATACTAGGACATGTTAGCCTAGCTTAGCACAAAGACTGGAAACAGGGGGAAACTGTTAGCCTAGCTGCAGGTTGTTGTTTATTGAACAGCAGCAGAATTGGACCTTGTGGTTTTAGCACCTGTTAGCATTGGAGCTATTTGTTGACAAACAAACCAGGAAATCTAACTTTTTACCAAAATGTGAGACTGTTCCTTTAGAAATAAAATAAAATAAAAAGATCCACAGCAAAACACACACACGGGTTTATTAAAACTAGAGAAACTAAACTAAACACAGTGTTGAGCTTTACCTTGAACAACTCAAACTCCTTCTTTGGCATCATAAGCTTCAACCGTTCAGAATGAAACAGAGCGAGGATGAGGAGGAGGATGAGGATGAATATGATGAAGATGATGAAGATGCACTACATGAACGTACCTGGATGGTGTGGCTGTAGATGGGCTCTCCTCTGCCCGTCATGTCTACGGCCTTGCTGATCTCCAGGATGTTGTTGGGCACGTAGCCGGACGCCCCAACGCCGTTACCCACCTTCCACCACTGCTTCCTGTCGTCCAAGACCTGAAGACCACCAGGACCTCAGATCAGAACCTCAGATCAGATCAGACCTCAGATCAGACCTCAGATCAGAACCTCAGATCAGACCTCAGATCAGGACCTCAGATCAGGACCTCAGATCAGACCTCTGATCAGACCTCAGATCCTCAGATCACAACCTCAGATCCTCAGATCAGAACCTCAGATCAGAACCTCAGATCCTCAGATCAGACCTCAGATCAGAACCTCAGATCCTCAGATCAGAACCTCAGATCAGAACCTCAAATCAGACCTCAGATCAGACCTCAGATCTCCCCTCAGACCCTCAGATCAGACCTCAGATCAGAACCTCAGACCTCAGACCAGACCTGAGATCAGAACCTCAGACCAGACCTCAGATCAGAACCTCAGATCAGACCTCAGATCAGAACCTCAGACCTCAGCTCACTTTTCGCACTTTATACGCTAAGCGTCTCAAATGTTTAGAGACTTTTGGTTATAAATCCATAAATCACTGATCAATATAATATCATAAAAAGTCTGATCAGATCCTATAAAATTATTTTGATTTACAGAATTTCTGCGAGCAACAAATTAAATTATATTTTTGACATAAATTCAAACCAGGTTATATTATTGTGATAATGTCTTTAATAATGTTCATTTACCTGAGCAGGTGTTTACGTCCTATAATCATAAACAGACTACAGATTATGATTATTTATATTTATACAAACATAAATAATCAGGAAAGATTAACATGTGGAATAAATAAAAGATGAATTCCTTAGTTTGGTTGTTGCTCGTCACAAATCAATCTTCTTTCTTTCAACATTGATTTAAATTAAAAACATCAGTTTGTTATTTTTCTTATGAAGATGATTTCCCTTTTGATGAAAGCGTGTTCATTATTATTATTGTTATTATTGTTATTATGTTATTAATGAAGAACAAACCTCGACGACCTCGTCTTTGAGGACAGAAAGCTCCGTGTTGTTTCTCGCCACAAAGTCGTATTTAGATTTGGCAAAAAGTTTCGGTTGGATTCTGCTGTCGTCATCGAAACTCCTGAAATAAATCAACCAATCACAACAAGACTAGTTATGGCCGGTTATGACCGGTTATGAACACATATTAACAGGGAAACGGTCTCTGTAGTATTACAATGATAAAGTATTCATCATTAAAAAGTACTAATAACACTTTCACAAATAAATAAAGCACAAAAAATAAAAAGTTAATGTTTTCCAACTATGAATTTAATAACTAAATAATAATGAGAATGAATTCTATCACTAAATAATAAATAATCATTAACTGGAGAAGCGTCCAAACTTCAGATCAAGTAACAGAGAATTTAAAGACTTGATTCAATGAAAATAATTCAGTTTTTAAAAGGAAAGAAAGTCTGAATGAGGAAGATTAAAATCATTAAATCAATAAATCATTAAATCAGTCAGTTTGGATCATTTCCTCAGATGTTCATGTAGAAGAACGAGATCATCATCAATGAACATCTCAGAGGAAGAAAGTTTGTCCAGTTCAGAAGATTTAAAAATACCTTATTCATCAATTAAATATTTAAATACTGCAATAAATAGAATCAACAAATAGAATAAAGAAGTAAAAGCAGAATCAAATGTACATTTACTGATTTCAGTTTTTAAATATTAATGAAATGAATAAATAGAAGAAAACAATTGTTAATTTATGTTCTGATAAAATACAAAAACATTGATCTGATTATTTCTGATTCTCGATGTATTTACTGTCAGTAAAGAGCAGGTCTGGGATCAATTCTCCAGGGTGTCATGTGACCTCACCGGTCTACGTGGCTGACGGCCGAGTCCTGATCCTGATCCAGGATCTGCATCCGTCTGTAGGAACCACAGGAGGAGAACCCGTCTGTGGGGGGAACCTTCTGCACCGCCGACGGCTAAACGCACAGACAGGAAGTACGAATGTATACATGAATGTCATCATGTGACACACAGACAGGAAGTAAAGAGTGCTGACCTGAACCTCCAGGCGGATCCTCAGGTCCTCTTGTCTCTGGATCTCGGCGTCGGTGAGAGCCTCAGCCTGCTGGATCAGGTCCTGGTCTCTGGACTGAGTCTCATGGATCAGCGGCGGCTCCCAGCCGTCCTGGAACGTCAGCACACAGGAGGGGAAGTAGTGGTGCCTGGACCACTCCAACCTGATCACAGAGACACCTGATCAATACCAGTTCTGGATCTCAGTCCTGCAGGAGGACGTCATGGATCTCAGTCCTCCAGGAGGACGTCATGGATCTCAGTCCTCCAGGAGGACGTCATGGATCTCAGTCCTCCAGGAGGACGTCATGGATCTCAGTCCTCCAGGAGGACGTCATGGATCTCAGTCCTCCAAGAGGACGTCATGGATCTCAGTCCTCCAGGAGGACGTCATGGATCTCAGTCCTCCAGGAGGACGTCATGGATCTCAGTCCTCCAGGAGGACGTCATGGATCTCAGTCCTCCAAGAGGACGTCATGGATCTCAGTCCTCCAGGAGGACGTCATGGATCTCAGTCCTCCAAGAGGACGTCATGGATCTCAGTCCTCCAAGAGGACGTCATGGATCTCAGTCCTCCAAGAGGACGTCATGGATCTCAGTCCTCCAAGAGGACGTCATGGATCTCAGTCCTCCAGGAGGACGTCATGGATCTCAGTCCTCCAGGAGGACGTCATGGATCTCAGTCCTCCAGGAGGACGTCATGGATCTCAGTCCTCCAGGAGGACGTCATGGATCTCAGTCCTCCAAGAGGACGTCATGGATCTCAGTCCTCCAGGAGGACGTCATGGATCTCAGTCCTCCAGGAGGACGTCATGGATCTCAGTCCTCCAGGAGGACGTCATGGATCTCAGTCCTCCAAGAGGACGTCATGGATCTCAGTCCTCCAAGAGGACGTCATGGATCTCAGTCCTCCAGGAGGACGTCATGGATCTCAGTCCTCCAAGAGGACGTCATGGATCTCAGTCCTCCAGGAGGACGTCATGGA
Source organism: Ophthalmolycus amberensis (assembly GCA_024529925.1). Classification (NCBI taxonomy): domain Eukaryota; kingdom Metazoa; phylum Chordata; class Actinopteri; order Perciformes; family Zoarcidae; genus Ophthalmolycus; species Ophthalmolycus amberensis. The sequence goes on along the minus strand of JAFEUB010001541.1, from coordinate 458,320 downwards.
TCTCAGTCCTCCAGGAGGACGTCATGGATCTCAGTCCTCCAGGAGGACGTCATGGATCTCAGTCCTCCAGGAGGACGTCATGGATCTCAGTCCTCCAGGAGGACGTCATGGATCTCAGTCCTCCAAGAGGACGTCATGGATCTCAGTCCTCCAAGAGGACGTCATGGATCTCAGTCCTCCAAGAGGACGTCATGGATCTCAGTCCTCCAGGAGGACGTCATGGATCTCAGTCCTCCAGGAGGACGTTTATTTTTTGTAATTGTGAAGTTTTTAAATAAAACGTAGAAGAGACTTGAATATAAAACTGTCTCACCTGCATTTGGTCCACCCGTCTCCCAGGGTGACCCACAGGTGTCTCTCCTCCGCCGTCCCCGAGGAGTGAAGGAAGTCGATGGACTCTTTGGTCAGAAGAGGAACCATGACGCTGCGAGCCAGATCCACACTGGACGCCTGGATCACCTGGAGGATGGGGGGGACAGGTAGATGACAGGTAGGGGACAGGTAGGGAGACAGGTGTGTAGTGGGTTTGTGTCATTCTAACTTGTGGTTTTATTTTTTTATTCCATGAAAATCTCAAAACATTTCAGCCATTTTAGAAACTTGAGTTCTGAACGATTTCATTCAGTAAAAATAAAAACACGAATGAACCGACGACTAAATACACAGAACTAACGAGCTGATTATATTTAATGTAATCTGACTAAAACTACAAGACTTTTATTAAAGGTTTATGATGAATGTGATAAAAACCAATGACGTTTGATAAAGTGCTGACTCACCATCCTGAGAGGAGAGAACAGGAAGTGAAGCAGATCCTCAGCACTCGGGTTCTGGATGAGATCCGTCAGTTTCCCCTGAAGGTCACAATCATTCCTTTAATATCTACAACCACACGATGAAGACGATGATGAAGACGACCCTACCAGCTGGTTGAAGGCGTGTTTGAACTTCTGTAGGCAGTCGACGAACTCGTCCTCACCGGGAGGTCTGGAGCGCAGAGTCAGGACGCCCTCTGGTGGACACGGCGAGACATTTACATATCATGACGGTGATCCGTGATCCCAGAGTTCATCTTCATCGTTGTTCATTTCATTTCATTAATGTTGCTTATTTTTGTTTCAGTCTCAAAGTAAAGTCTTTTACATCGTCTGTTTCATACCTGAATCTACATGAACATCATTTATTATGTGATGTTTGACTTCCATAAACCATAAAATGAGAAATCCTCCTCCTCCTCCTCCTCCTCCTCCTCCTCCTCCTCCTCCTCCTCCTCCTCCTCCTCCTCCTCCTCCTCCTCCTCCTCCTCCTCCTCCTCCTCCTCCTCCTCCTCCTCCTCCTCCTCCTCCTCCTCCTCCTCCTCCTCCTCCTCCTCCTCCTCCTCCTCCTCCTCCTCCTCCTCCTCCTCCTCCTCCTCCTCCTCCTCCTCCTCCTCCTCCTCCTCCTCCTCCTCCTCCTCCTCCTCCTCCTCCTCCTCCTCCTCCTCCTCCTCCTCCTCCTCCTCCTCCTCCTCCTCCTCCTCCTCCTCCTCCTCCTCCTCCTCCTCCTCCTCCTCCTCCTCCTCCTCCTCCTCCTCCTCCTCCTCCTCCTCCTCCTCCTCCTCCTCCTCCTCCTCCTCCTCCTCCTCCTCCTCCTCCTCCTCCTCCTCCTCCTCCTCCTCCTCCTCCTCCTCCTCACCTTTCTTGGTCTTCTTCCTCTTGGACAGCTCGTTGAAGGCCTCTGCAGCCTTCTGAAGTTTGGTGACAAACGACTCGATGTCGTCCAGGATGTGGTTCAGGATTTGCTGCCAAAATAAAAGTTTGTCTTTGACTTTAATGATTAAACCTAAACCAACAGACCAGAGGTCAGTTTCCTCACAGCACTCACTTTGTTATTCTTTATGTAACCAGATCTCCCCTCAAGGCCTCTGAACTTTGATTACATTTAAATAAACCGACATTGTTCAATCAGCTTGAATGTGATCATCGGTGACCTCACATGTAAACACAGCAGGTCTTCATCATTAAAGGACTCACCACGTCTCGGTCCACTCTGGCTGCTGTCATCTCCACCGGTTCGTCCTCCAATGAGATCGGTCGCTGCTTCTCATCTACAGCCAATCAATAACCAGTGATGATGACATCACATGTGTAGTTCTATTATAACAGAGACATGTGACCACGTACATTTACTACAGAACTTAATAACTTCAGTTACTCAGCTGTGAGCTTTATTTCAGCTTTAAAATCAATCCTGGTTGTTTTGTTATTGTTCACACACATATCTTCCTCCTATGATGATATCATGATGGTGACATCACTCACAGTCTTGTTGTTCATTGGTCCACGCTGACCACGCGGCCGCTCGGCTCTTCACGTCCACCTGATTGGACGAGGCCGGTGGTTCGGGGGCAGGAGCGGCGGGGGGAGGGGGGATGATCCCGTCGCTCTTCAGGATCATCCTGCAGACAGACGGACAGATCAGCCAATCAGCTGTCAGCGTTTACTACGAACCTCTCAGAGTGTCTGATGATTGGTTCTTACCTTAAAGCCTCCGGTCTCTTCTTCACTTTGCCTCCTTTGGCATCGATCATAGCACCTTCTATGTCTGCGTGGATCAGATTGGCCTGATGGGAAATCAACAGAAACATAAACGTGATGAAACACGTTAATAACAATAACAATTTATGGTTCATCTTTCTGTAAAAGTCTCAACTTTCAAGCCTTTAAATAAAGTGTGAAGACTTTATTATCTTTGTGACTCCGTCATGGTGTTCCACAGGGCTCCGTCATTGGTCCTCTACTGTTTACATTGTATCTAAATGTTAACTTTCTATTAATCACAAACTAAAAACATCTTTCAATCTACTTTCTTTTACTCCACTTGGATAAATGTTTTCATGACTTTGTGTTGACTGACTTTATGTTTTCTTACTCTAAAACTCACATTTTCGACCAAATAAATATCATGAATCATATTGAAATGTACCTTCAGTTAAACAAAGATGTCCAGAGAATTGATTTTGTTGCTGCGGTGTACATTTATTATGATGCAAATAAAACAAACATTTAGTTTCGTTGTGTTTGTTGTGTTAGAAATGAGCTACACCTGAAGCTCTTTGTGCATCTCTGTGTTTCATGAGGACAATAAATGAGCCCAGAGCTTTGATAAGCTGAACTAAAGTCTCTTAACTAAAAAGGACCAATCACAGCCGTTCACCTTGATGTCGTCACACTGGAACAGGTGGAGGTCGGCTTTGCTCTGACCAGAGTCTTTACACACCAGAGCCAAGATGGAGTCATAGCTACAGGCGTTCATCACAGCATGACAGTGCTGGACCGTCCCGATGGGGAAGTTCTCCAACTCGTTCTGACCAACATGAAGAAACAACAGTCAGGAATACTTTAATATCCGAGTCCTAGAAGAGTCTCGTGGTCTCAGAGACTTAGTGAGTCCTAGAGGTTCCTGAGGACCAGAAGAGTCTAGTGGTCTCAGAGACTTAGTGAGTCCTAGAGGTTCCTCAGGACCAGAAGAGTCTAGACGTGTCAGAGACTTAGTGAGTCCTAGAGGTTCCTTAAGGACCAGAAGGGTCTCGTGGTCTCAGAGACTTAGCGAGTCCTAGAGGTTCCTTAAGGACCAGAAGGGTCTCGTGGTCTCAGAGACTTAGTGAGTCCTAGAGGTTCCTGAGGACCAGAAGAGTCTAGACGTGTCAGAGACTTAGTGAGTCCTAGAGGTTCCTTAAGGACCAGAAGGGTCTCGTCGTCTCAGAGACTTAGCGAGTCCTAGAGGTTCCTGAGGACCAGAAGAGTCTAGTGGTCTCAGAGACTTAGTGAGTCCTAGAGGTTCCTTAAGGACCAGAAGGGTCTCGTGGTCTCAGAGACTTAGCGAGTCCTAGAGGTTCCTTAAGGACCAGAAGGGTCTAGTGGTCTCAGAGACTTAGTGAGTCGTAGAGGTTCCTGAGGACCAGAAGAGTCTAGACGTGTCAGAGACTTAGTGAGTCCTAGAGGTTCCTTAAGGACCAGAAGGGTCTCGTGGTCTCAGAGACTTAGCGAGTCCTAGAGGTTCCTGAGGACCAGAAGAGTCTAGTGGTCTCAGATACTTAGTGAGTCCTGGAGGTTCCTGAGGACCAGAAGGGTCTTGTGGTCTCAGAGACCTATTTAAGACCCACCTTGGTCTCGTGGTCGATGAGGCTGACGGTCTTGTCCTCCACCTGCAGCAACATGTCCTGAGTCCAGACTTTCCCTTTAGCGTCCAGCAGCCGGAGACGTCGGACGCCGTCGTCCACGGTGATTAGACCGTCTTTCCGGTCCAACACGAAGGTGGTCAAGTGCTGAAGACACGAGACCACCATGATCAATAAAAACATAATAATAATAATAACCAGTCTTCTGCTCGTAAAGACATCCAGAGAACACAACACAAGAAATATGTGAATATGGAAATCGCTGAAATATTAACCATGAATCAAATATAATTGATTTATTTTAAAGACAATTAAAAATCATTTCATTTTGTATATTTTCTCAAACATTTACAATAAAATCTAAATAACTCAAAGTCAACCTTTAGAATTTGTCTTTATTGAAAATATTAAGCAGATAAAGAAACCAAAATATCTCGACAGATTATGATTAATATCAGCTATGTTTGGTTAGTCAGCAGGTTAGTTAGTTAGCAGGTTAGTGGTTCATCTTTAGTTCACATTACTACATGAACTCACAACTTTATCTTTATTATCATTAATAACTAGCTTATTTACATGTTCTTAATGTGTTGTAATAACAATATTGACACAGAAACAATGTGAATGTAATCTCCATGTTAATAATAATATATATATATATATATATATATATATATATTAGTGCTGGGCAAGTTAACGCGTTAATTTCGCGTTCACGCATTCATTAATTAACACCGACAATTATTTTATCGCACGTTAACGCATTTTTTAAATTAAAAATTATTATTTATTTTTTTTAATTGAAAGACAAGAGACAATACATATACATAACAACAAGAGGATGACAAGAACAGTGGGATAAAAGCCAGCAAACATCCTACAGTCAGACTGTCTCATGTTTATGGTTTTGTATTAGAGATATGATGTCCCTTCAGGGTTGCCGTAGAGAAAAGGCGACTTCCGCTGCTCTCCCTGGAGACTACTGGACATCGCTGGTAAAGTCAGCAGACACTCAGATCTCCGTGGTCAACTCAGCAGACACTTCACCGTAAACGCATTTAAACGGCACAGATCGGGAGCGAGCGAAGGACTTTGAAAGTTAGCGGAAACATTAACGTGAGACAACATCCGGTTTCTTCAGACGAACATCCGGTTTTCAGAATAAGATGCCAACAAAGTATGAATTATATTCACATCAAGTATGAAACATGCTGCCTGCATCTCGTGAACCAAATGTTATTGCCCTTTTGTTCATATAGCAGTACTTTTAAAATAAAAGTGCGCAATACACTACTTTATAATTCATTATTGAACTTTGCCATAACAATGCGATTAATCGAGATTAAATATTTTAATCGTTGCCCAGCACTAATATATATATATATATATATATATATATATATTATATATTATAATATTGGTGGTCTCACCTCCACGTGATACTGAGACGTGTCCGTCAGACTGTTGATGCTGGTTTTGGTGAAATGTTTCCTTTGATCTGAAACAGAAGTTCATTATTATAGTTTATTAATTATTAAACTTCATTCATTACTATTGTTCTGTGTTTGATGTCACGTCACCAACAAACTGATTTAAAGAAACTAAAACGAGCTCCACAAAACCTTCAAATCATACAAGATATGAAAGTTCACACAGACATGCAGCACATGTTCCACCACTGATGACTGCAACACTTTAACAATCATTATAAACAAAAACATATGAATGCTCTCAGACTCACATCAACAGAAATCATATTTGTAGAAGTGAAATCAAAAGGCCAGAATGAGTTTTACATGCAGGTTTCAACGTAAAGAAAAATCAAGATTTGTACAACATGGCTCTTATAATATTTCTGTCATGTGAAGTTAAACAATATTTAATTTATGTAAAAATAACTTGTTATTGCAGCAGAATGGTTTTAAACTCTGCGCCAGTTAAACTTCATTATTTTCAGAACTTCACTTCACCGAATAATGTTGCCTCCTGATTGGCTAACGGCATTGTGATGTTTGAGTTTCAAAGATAGTGAAATATATATTTCAGTGTATAAGTATATACTGAGATACAAACAAAGAGCCACGTTATTAAATGAAAACAGAAACAGGTCACACTCGGCTCACTTTGACTTTTCTTTTTATGTTTGGAAGATGAACGAAGGAAATAGATTTCATCTGATCCTGTTAATAAGGATAAATGTTAATGAGGATACATATTAATGAGGATACATGTTAATGAGGATAAATGTTAATGAGGATACATGTTAATGAGGATACATGTTAATGAGGATACATGTTAATGAGGATACATGTTAATGATGATAAATGTTAATGATGATAAATGTTAATGAGGATACATGTAAATTATGATACATGTTAATGATGATACATGTTAATGATGATACATGTTAATGATGATACATGTTAATGAGGATACATGTTAATGATGATAAATGTTAATGAGGACACATGTTAATGACGATACATGTTAATGAGGATACATGTTAATGCGGATACATGTTAATGATGATAAATGTTAATGATGATACATGTTGATGATACATGTTAATGAGGATACATATTAATGAGGATACATGTTAATGATGATACATGTTAATGATGATAAATGTTAATGAGGATACATGTTAATGAGGATACATGTAAATGAGGATACATGTTAATGATGTTAAATGTTAATGAGGATACATGTTAATGAGGATACATGTTAATGAGGATACATGTAAATTATGATACATGTTAATGATGATAAATGTTAATGAGGATACATGTTAATGAGGATACATGTTAATGATGATAAATGTTAATGATGATACATGTTGATGATACATGTTAATGAGGATACATGTTAATGAGGATACATATTAATGAGGATACATGTTAATGAGGATACATGTTAATGAGGATACATGTTAATGATGATAAATGCTAATGAGGATACATGTTAATGAGGTTACATGTAAATTATGATACATGTCAATGATGATAAATGAGGACAACCTATTCAGACGTTATGATCAATAACATGTGAATCTCCAGGAAGAGGAAGCAGTGGATGACTCATGAATTAATGATTAACGATGAAGAGGAACAGGAACTCACCGTACAGAGATTTGGCTCCGGACTTGGTTTTATTTTTTGGAGGCTCAGGAGACTGAGAGCCATGGCCACTGAAATACATATAAATACATATAAATACAGTTATTATTTATATATTATGTACATACATAACATACAGGAGACTTAGGGTTAGGGTTAGAGACTCTCCTCAGACTCAAACATTATTTTTATTATTGATTTAAGTCAAATCTGTATTAAATATGCTGTTGACAGAATATTAGGCAGATAAAAAATAAGTCAACTTGAAGGGACAAAATATAAATATAAATATCACTTTATTTTGATCTGGTTTATATTTTATAAAAACAAAAAAGAACTTTTCTCGATTTTATTTTAATCTTTCGTTCTATTTTTGTTACTATTATTATCACACGTCTGTAAATATGTTTATGTGTGTAAACTGTAAAGGTTTGTATATATTATAAATTATTATAAGACAAAAAATTCATTAAATTAATAATAAATGTCCCAGTTGTACCGAAGTGACATCTTCAAATGTTTCATTATTAAAGTTTAAAACCCAAATATGTTTCGTTCATAATGAAAAATAGAAATGATTGACATTAAAAAAAGATGCAGATTGTTTTTGGTATCCGCCTCCTCTGACAGAGGAACAGACGGTTCACTCTGCAGGCTCCGCCTCCTCTGACAGAGGAACAGACTTCATGTTCCAAATCTAACACTTGGCTCAACAACACCACAGAAGCGTCTCTGCACTGATGTCAGAGATGTTAGATGCAAACAGACGAGCTAACATGCTAACTGGTGAAGCACTGACTTGGTCTGTGAGCCGTAGGAGCCGAGAGCTGGAGATTCATATCCGTTCATCCTGCTGCAAGAAAACAGAAGATTTACGTTAGTCATCATCATCATTATTAATATTAATATTAGTCATCATCATTATTAGTTATAATACAATTATAAAAACGCTGTTAGCATGCTAACGTTAGCTAACTAGAGTCCAGCTGATGAACATCTGTCGTCAGAAGTCAGAAGATCAATAACGTTATGATTCATCTTTAGT